>BGNK01002320.1:1421-68650 GCA_003297005.1 Symbiodinium sp. clade A Y106 | reverse complement strand
CCCCCCCCCGGACCATTCTACCCAAACTCGGAGACGCCCCAACCCTGTCCCCCAATTCCCACATGTTGGGTTTAGGGTTGGGTTTAGGGTTTAGTCTAGGGTTCAGGAGTTTAGGGTTTAGGTTTAGGATTCAGGGTTTAGGGTTCAGGAGTTTTGGGGTATTGTATCTGCTTTGAACTTCGGTTTCGAACAAGCAGAGGGCACGCCAGCTGCATAAGATGTGGTACTGCACCGGCAGCAGTAACTATGACAAAAAACTCGTTTCCTAGTGCTCGAGGTATGCTATAGTGTAAACAATATGATATTAAGCGGTGTTCGAGTCTCTGGGCATTGCCCAAGTATTATGCATTACTGGAGGGATGCATCCTGCGCTAAGGTCTCTGGGCTTTGCATAAGCAATATTCAATACTGCACGGATCCATCCGGCGCCTACTGGGTTCTGGCTAAGGGATGTAATTGAAGGGACCATGATAAGGAAACCGTATTATTTACTCTAGATCCCTATTATGGTAACTTAAACTAAACTCCTTAACCCCTAAACCTTTATAGATCCCTTAAAGGAATCCTTATAGATCTCTCCCCTACACCCTTATCGACCGCTTAAATGAACCCTGATAGATCCCTAATATGGTAGCTTATTAACTTGGGAGTTTCCGAAATTTAGGGGTACCTTATTTTGGGAGTCCTTATAATAAGGATCCTACTATTTAGGGTACTATATTTGGATCCCCTATATTCGGAAACTCCCACTTCCTTAACATGAACCCAGCCTAGCTCCGCCCAGGCCGAGGCAGGTATTCGGCACCTCGGAGCAATGAGGATATGGGTTAGGGCTTAGGGTTCCTTTTAAAGGGGTCTATAAGGGTTAGTATATATAGGGGCTTAATATTTTTCAATAGGGTTTGGGGGTATTTTTTCCCCTAACTATAATAAGGAACCCCGCAAAAACGCTATTCTGAATATGAAGGCTCCTACATTAGGCCAAGGCCGCGTTGTGGGCAACAGCAAATTGACCAGCTGAAGTCCACAATGCTAGACATCCTCTTCCTTAAGCCTTGAACTTCTATACCTTCAGGCCCGAACTCTCTATGTATTCATGATATATGATACCCAATGAGCTTATTTTACCTTTTTATTAAACATGTGCGTGTATATATGTAGGCATTATTATATGCGTTTCCATGTATAGTAGATTATACCCAACGAGCCTGAACTATATGGGGGTTGATCAAAATTATGGGCCTCGTTTGGTTCCCTAGACCATAAGGAATATAGCATAATACAGACCCCAAAAGGGCCCTTAATTTTGATCAACCCCCATATACTTATCCCTAAACCCTAAACCCTAACTTATCCCTAAACCCTAAACCCTAACTTATCCCTAAACCCTAAACCCTAAAACCCTAAACCCTACACCCTAAACCCTAAACCCTAAAACCCTAAACCCTAAAACCCTAACTTATGAATTGCACCTCACCCCAAGGCCTAGGAGCCATGAGCTCCTCTCGCAAGGGCTTTTGAGGGTTTAGGGTTTCAGGGTTCAGGGTTTCAGGGTTTGGGGTTTAGGGTTGAGGGGTTTAGGGTTTAGGGTTTCAGGGTTTTAGGGTTTAGGGTTTTAGGGTTTAGGGTTACAGGGTTCAGGGTTTAGGTAGGGTTTAGGGTTTAGGGTTCTTCAGGGCCTTCAGAGTTAAGCCTTTCGAAGCTTTTGCATCTTGACTTGAAGCTTAGGTTGCCGAGTTCATAAGTCCCCCAAAACTGTAAACTTTCAGCTGTATAGTAACTCTCTATTCTACGGGATTACATTTTCCCAAAAAGTGTAGAAACGCTCTTGGCAGCTCAGTGAGCGGCTCCGTTGCCACAACTGCGTGGTGGTGGAAGCGCGCGCTCTCGCACCTGCAGCTGGTGGTGGTCTGATGGGGTGGTCAAGACATAGTGCTCCTTTCTCCAAGCATGTAACGCATCCTGAAAGCGTTTATGGGATCCGCGGTACTCATCGGCAAAGTAGAGCCGACACCCTAATTCCTAGCACCATGGTTCCGAAACCCGACCCATGCCTTGAACCGTATAAACAAGCCCAGAGTCCCATCAAAGCATTCTTTTTCCGGTGAGGCGTAGGAAGTCTGGGAGTGGCTTAGGCTTGCCCTTCTAGGTTCCCCAGTAGCCCCCTCTAAGCGTACCCATTTTTTCCTACTGTTGGCTTTCATAAGGGAACCCAAGAAAGAAAAAGGCAAAAGGGTACTACTGGGCTACTGGGGAACCTGGTCGTCTTTTGGAGGGTTTCGGCTGTTTGGGTTAGGGGTTTAGGGTTTATTACGGTTTAGGGCTTAGGACCCTTAACCATAAACATCCCTAAACCGTTTTCGGGTTTAAGGTTTAGGTTTAGGGCTTCTCTCAGAACCCCTTCTGTAAACCCCGAACCCCTGAGACTCCAAAACCGCGTAACTAAGGACACCCCAAATCCCTTCGACCAGTTGAAGCCCAAACGTGAATGGCAATGGCCGTAAAAAAATATCATGGGGTCTGTTGAAGGCGGGTGCTTGATTATGTGCTGTGTGGGCCATAGGTTCTAGGGCGGAGATGAGGTTTCGGATATGTATACAATATTGGTTATGCACATATAGCTATAGCTGTCACGGCTGCATTTCATTACATAAGTGTGGCAGTACCTGCTCCTGAGCGAGGTCGAAGAGAATGATGGCAGAGTCCTGAAACAGGTGCCCCCAGAGACTCCCATATCCCTTACTCAAGGAATATACCCTTAACCATACAAGGGATCCTACTATAATTTAAGGTATATTCCCTAATGACGGGATTTTGAGTCGGGACCGGTTGCTATCGCAAGCTGAAGAGGGATGACACCTATTCTTCGTGATGTCGTCGCTATTGTTGCCATGAACCAAAGACGAGACACTCCGACGACCAGAAACCCGGTATATCCCAGCAGCAGGACCCGTAACAACAGAGGACCCTTGGACCAAAACCCTAAACCCTAAACCGTGGCTCTAACTGGACATGAACGGAAAGCACCATCACATTTACCGGCCATGTGCAGCGCCTCAGGGCAAGCCCCTCAACCAAGGCCTTAAAGATAACCGCAACCGTCGTGACAATCAGAATACCCCAAACCGAAGATCGACACAAAAGGGATGCAGCGACGTCTCCTCTCCAGTTGTGACGAAGCACTGCCTCCAACGTGGAGCAAAACTGCTGTCGTTCAAGGAAGGCTCGAGGATCCAAGGGCTTAGGAGTTTTTTTTTTTTTAAGGGCCCTTTTTCGTCTGCATCAGCGAAAGCCTCTTTGAGGCGTAGGAGTTTAGGGTTTGGGGCTCAGGGTTCGATGGGGTTTTGGATTTAATAGCTAGCCACCTTACAAATGGGGTACGTTTTTCCTACTATTCGCTTTTAAATAAGGGAACCCAAAATTAAAAGTGCAACCGGGTACCACTCAGGAACCTTCAAACCTGAACACTCAACTCCTGCAGTGTCCAAACAGACTTGCAGGCTGAAACCCACATCCGCACAAATCGCTACATTCTCTACTACATCAATTCGCTGGCAGCTTTCACACTGCCCTTGGCCGTCTTAGCCCAAACCCCTCAACCCCGAAGCTGAACCCTCAAAGCCTTAAACCTGGACCCGAAAAGCCGCTTGAAGAACGGAACCCTTCCAGACACGTCGCGGAACGGATCCAGAAAGTTACAACACCGTTCTGAAATCCCAAGGCGGATGCCTGAAAAAGTCCGGCTTGATCCCGGTGCACGCTTTCTCGTGGAAGCGGGACTGGCCAGGCAGTACGGCTCGGGATTCGGGTTTAGTGCTTGGGTTTAGGGCTTAGGTATTAGGAGTTTGGGGCTAACGGACTAAACCCTAATCCCTAAACCCTCTAGGGTTTCGGGATGACGGTGCTACGGGAGCTCCTCAAGTGAGGGCGGGTCCGTTTGCCCAAGGGTCTTGGCCGAACCTGGCGCCGAGGAGCTCCAAGCCCCTCCACGCCCTTAGAATCTTCGTGAGGGTTTAGGGTTTAGTGTTTGGGGGTTTAGGGTTTAGGGTTTGGGGGTTTAGGGTTTTAGGGGTTTAGGGTTTTGGGGTTTAGGGTTTGGGGTTTAGGGTTATCCATATATACTACCATTATGGAAGTAGGTCCCCAAAACCATACTAAGGATGGCCTAATGATGGACCTAGTTCCATAACAGTAGTATATATGGACCCTCTGGTAAGTTATAGAACTTCCAAAAATGTAAAGGACGAAAGCCCGAAATCCGAACCCCAAGCCGTAAACCCTAAAGCCCTAGACCCTAAACAACGCCTCCGAGATCAAAGAAGAGCCGAAAAGGTCCCAGATACCGACCTGGCCAAAGGGCGATTTTTGTTTTTTTTGGGGGGGTTCGGTTTTGGGATTTGGGCTTTCGGTGCATAGGTTTCGAGGCTTAGGGTTGTAGGAATTCGGATTTCCCGGCTTAGGGTTTCTGCTTTTATTGCTAGCTTTGGGGTTTCAGGCCTCATGATGTTTCGGCATTTGCGAGCATAAGTTCGGTTCAGGGTTTAGGGTCTAAGATATCATAGTTTTGGGTTGTAAGCTTGAAGGTTTAACATTTTCTGAGCGTGTGACGGTTCCCTAAGGGTCCAGGTATCCGAGCAGTATATACTTTGGCCCCAAAGGACCTATATGGGGACTACGCTAAGCCCAAAGTATATACCATTTGGGTACATGGACTATTAAGGGGTCTAGGGTGATCGGATTTAGCTTCTGATGCCACCCTTGCGTGCTTGCCCTATGGCCGACGTGGTAGAGTACTACATCTTCGGGGCTTCGCCACGTCTGCTCGGTTCCTTTACGTACCCTGAAGTCATCCCTGAACCCTTAAACCCTAAAGCCTAAAACTAGGTGGGGCTTTTAAAGCTTTTGAAAAAAATTAGTAAATAAGATCCTCTTAAGCCAAAATAAGGGAAAATATACAAAATGCCCCAAAACCCTAAACCCTAAAAGCTTTCCCCGCTTCTCCTTAGCAGAGATGGGGTTTCGGGTTTAGGGGCTTTTGGCTCACAGCCGCGAAGAAACCCTGAAGGGCTTAGGGCTTAGGGTTTAGGGTTTTAGGGTTTAGGGTTTTAGGGTTTAGGGTTTAGGGTTTTAGGGTTTAGGGTTTAGGGTTTCGGGGTTTTAGGGTTTAGGGTTTAAGTTTTTAGGGTTTAGGGTTTAGGGTTTAGGGTTAGGGTTTAGGGTTTAGGGTTAGGGTTTAGGGTTTAGGGTTTAGGGTCCATATAAGCCCTAAAAATCCGCGAGATTTATGGGACACATCCTCGATGTTCCGTGCGTCTCCGCGGATCTGTAGCTTTCAGCCAACTAGGCCTCATTCCCCGAAACCCTCTGAACCCCAAACCCTAAACCCTCAATGAGCTAGAAGTTCCGGATTCCGTCTTGTCAAGGATACCCCTCCGGTGCGCTCTGCAGGAAACCATCTGAAAATGCATGCCGTCCTGAACAAGGGTCAATCCGAGACTCAGATCGTCATCAGCATGCCGTGATATGCAAAAAAGGAACCGTGTTGTGCTTTTTGGCTATTGATGCAGTGGTATATGCTAGACACTGAAATGCCGATAAGTCTGTCACTCATGTTTAGGATGAGCGTCTTTGTTCTCCATCTATACTTCATGGATTCGGGGTTTTAGCGTTCAGGGGGATGTCAAGTATCCCCACATAAACCTGAAACCCTGAACCCCTTAGTGAAGCCTAAACCCTAAACGGCCCCTAAACCTTAAAACTCTAATATCCCAGAGGGTCGAACTTAGCAAACCGTCTTCTAAATCGTGAAGTGATCCAGTGGCTCGCTGGCGAAGCCCGGAAATCCTAGGTTTGGGGTTAAGGGTTTTGGGGTTTAGGACCCCACCCCCCAAAAAAAGGGAAAGGCATGTTTAGGTCTCCAAGACAAATTCAGTCCGGTCTTCTGAACAACAGATTGGGTCTTTGTATTTGTATGAAGCAGCCCCGACGAATAGCTTTGGTAACTATTTAGGGAACTATATCAGCGGCCTGTTTTGATAGGCAAAGGAGCATTTGAAGCTCGAAGTGTGAGGTTTAGACTTTACGGTGTTGAGCCTTAGGGTTCAGAGTCCATGCTTCAGGGTCTAGGGCCCTTTATCTTGGGGCTTCTTTTGGGATTGCTGTAAGGGCAAATTGGGGAACCCCCCCCCGATTAAGAAAGCGATTAAGAAAGCTTGGGTCTTCATCAGGGTTCTTTATATGAATCCTAACATATACCGGTTATAGGGCCAGGGTTTCTTCATCAGGTTCCTATAGTAGAAGCCAGAAAGTTGGAACATCATTCTCCTCATGCCCTTAAGGTAAAGTATAAGGGATCCTAGCACGAATCCTCCTAAACCCATGTTCCAACTTTCTGGGATTCGCTGTANCTATAGTAGAAGCCAGAAAGTTGGAACATCATTCTCCTCATGCCCTTAAGGTAAAGTATAAGGGATCCTAGCACGAATCCTCCTAAACCCATGTTCCAACTTTCTGGGATTCGCTGTACATTAGACGGCCTCGGGTTTGACGGACATACAGTTTTTTTCGCCATGAAGATCTCTGCAGGGTACCCTCGAATGCTCATCGACTACACTCCTGCGCCCTACGCCTGAGACCCTAAAGGATACCCGAAGCCCAAAAAGCCCTCAACCCTAAACCCAAAACCCTAAAGCCCTAAATACTAAACCCTACACCTTAAACTTTGAACCCTAAACCCCTTAAAGGATACTGTCTTTTCAGTGTAACCCTAAACCCTAAACCCTAAAACCCTAAACGTTAAACTTTAAACCCTAAATCCCTTAAAGGATACTGTCTTTTCAGTGTCTAAAGCTCCAAAGCAGAAGCCTGATAGCCTCACAAGGGCGCCAAGGTCGCCATTCCACGCTCGTCTGCACTTCCGACCAGTCGGTTGTCCTCTTTGGGCTAAGGGTTTAGGCGTGAAGGTTTAGGGTTTAGGGGTGAAGGTTTAGGGTTTAGGGGTGAAGGTTTAGGGTGTAGGGGTGAAGGTTTAGGGTTTAGGGTTTAGGGGTGAAGGTGTAGGGTTTAGGGTTTTGGTTTAGGGGTGAAGGTTCCTTGCGAGCAGACTGCTTTGGTATTGCACGCGGTTTGCTTCGATCCAAACCCAGAGACTCCATTTTACTTTAATTAAGGAATATACCCTAAACTTTAATAGGATCCCTAATATGATTTAAGGAATACTCTTCAATTAAGGGATATCGGAGTCTCTGGGAACAGCGATAACTTTTCAAGTGTTGAGCTTCGCACCTCATCTGCAAGACAAAGGGCCGATGGCAACCCCCAAAAAGCCAGATCGTGTACTTTGCTTGGACCTGTATTTACCCTCAGGGTACATGTACCCAAATTACGGCTTCGGGTTTTGTTCAGGGCTTACGGTGTAGTTCAGGGTTTAGGGTTGAGGACCCCAGAATCGTAAAGCCCTCAACTGCTGCAGCCCTGCATCACCATCTCGGGAAGAAGTGGGAGGTTCAGGCTCGGGCGGTCACCAGATCTGGAATGTGTATGTTATCATGACTTTACAGTGGCTATCATTCTTAAGTGTACTACCTTATGGTCATAGGGTTTAGGGTTTGGCTCTAATCACCCCTCCGACCATCAACCACGAATCAAAAGAGGCAAACCTCCAGTTGAACATTACAGGAAGTACTGCTAAGGGTTTAATAGATTTTAGGGTTTAGGGGTTTAGGGGTTAGGGTTTAGGGCCCTGAACACAAAACCGCTGCACTCCTAAACCCGAAACTACGGGCAAGCTAGCGGCAAGACAGGCCTGCCGTATGGTGCGCCAAGCCCCAGCCCCCTTAAACCTCAATTCCTCAACGCTGGCCCACAAGTTCAACTGGGCTTTTAAGTAACCAGGGAGAAAAAGGTATAAACTTTTATTTCATAATGGTTCCTCTTAAGGAAAAAAGTGTTAAAGTATGGTACTCCAAAGCCCAGTCAAGCCCCGAAGCACAGCAACAGAATGCTACCATCGCTCCTTTGTGTCTGTTATTTATAAGGGAGTTTCCGGAAGTTAGGGGTGCCTTGTTCTGGTGTCCTTATAATGGGGATCCTACTATTTAGGGTACTATATTGGGGTTCCCCATTTCCGGAAACTCCCATAACGATCATCAGTCTTGTTCTTCTTCCTGAAATGCTGGCTGGCCTGCGTCAGCGTCTGCAGGCGACGAATTTTGCACACCTGTGTTTGAGCCGCTGGTTCAGCTCTATAAAGTTTAGTGATTTTTGCAAGAGGTCCTATAAAAGTTAGCAAATTCCTACAAGAGTTTTTAAAAGGGTTTGTTCAATAGCTTACTACTCTACCATCGCGCCTTTTCTGTCTCAGCTGGGGTCGTAGGCGGAGGGTTTACGAGCCTGGGGTTTAGGAGTTTAGGCTGTAAGGTCAGGGGTTTGGGGTTTAGGGTTACGGTCTGAGGTTCAGGGTTAGAGTTAGGGTTGATGGGCCATTTCCTCTTCCTTCTGTTGGAGCTTTTGCCGGAGCCGGTGCTCCGTCAAGTTGCGGAGCTGCTGAAGGAGGCATTCTTGGCTGTTTTCGTGCTTCCTCAGGTCTTGGGCATTTGGGGGCCGTCTCTCACCCTAAACCCCTAAACATGCAGGCCGGAAGCGCATATGCCGGAAGACAAACAGCCCCCCAAGCTCCTTGATACAAAGGCCTGAGCAAACAGGGTAGTGCTTACGATAACTTATACGATGCTCATAAACGTTTCAAGAGAACTCTCTTCATTATTCAGATCTCGACATTAGACCGGTCGCCCCCTGGACGCTGAACAAGACCGCTGCGGACCAATAAATCAGAAATTAGTTTCGCGCATGATGTAGGCTAATGTTAGGATGCCACTCAGCACACCCCAAGATTAGCACCCCATACAGAAACTCACCAAGATTCCAAGGCAGCCCTATATACGGTCACCACAATGCTTTTATTTGGTAAACCCTGCGTCGCATCATCACAGCCTCCGGGTTGCCATCTTCATCCGATAGAGTTACCTTGGCTTAAGCTGTTCATTCCTTGCCAGCTTACAAGTTGAGCCTCAGCCAAGCCCTAGTTAAGGGTTTAGGGTTTTTCGCGGCACCGAAGATCCTGATACGGACTTTCGTGCAACCCCGAACCGAGTAATACTGGGGCCTCAATAATTAGAACCAGTTTTTTTGAGGGTTTTTTGACTACAACGACTGCAACTTGTGTAAGGAACCCTGAAGAAGAATGTAGGTAATTATTCAGCTAGGTTCCCCAGTAGCCCCTTAACAATAAGGGTACCCTTTTCCCTACTATTCGGCTTCAATAAGGGAACCCAAAAAGAAAAAGGGTAAAAGGGTACTACTGGGGAACCTAGTCAGGCTTCTCTATCAAGGAATTCAGAGACTTAAGGGCTTATCACTGGAATCAACCATAGCCCTGAATCCCAACACAACTCCTGCACCTTTAGCCGGTTCCCTGATTAGGGTTTAGGGTTTAGGGTTTGCTGAACAGAAGTTTACTAGAAGTATAACCCCAAAGTTGCAAAACCTGACATTCAGAGGCTTAGGGCTTGGGTGAGCTTCAACCCGACACCCTGAGGCCATGCTGGTGGTGACTGCTGCTAGGATGATGGTGACCACTATTATGACTGGGTCTATGCACTTCTGTTATCGCTCCTTGCTGAGTTGTGAACACTGCTATCCTGCCACTACTCTTACAAGGGTTCTATGAGGTTGGAGAAGGGCTCTACAATAAGGGTCCTATATGGGTTCTATAGTGGTTACAAAAAGTCGAGGGGCGGAAGAATTCCGGAGTTGGCTCACCACGTGGTCTTCGCGCCAGTTGTAGACCCTGGCTGAGTAGGGTTTGCAATCAGGGCTTAGGGTTTGTAGACCAGTCTAGTCGGAGACTTGACTCAAGTCTTACCACAGTGATTCGCGTCGGTGATGCTGCTGATGCTGCCGACCATGATGCTGCTGGTGGTGGTCGTGGTGGTTGTGGCAGTGGCGGTGAAGATGCTGATGCTCGGGGTGGCGATGATGCTGGCCGTGAACGGTTCTGCTGAAGCGTACGCCCTAGGCTGAATTCTGCCAGGCACACCAAATCTGGCCCTCGCTGGAGGCACACACCATGTGGGACTTGTCGTCCAACCTGTTCAACCAACGCAGCTCCAGTTACATAGGGCTCCTGATTGTGGTTTCAGAATTGTTCATTCATTATGTAACGAAAGAACGATGCTAATTTTCATATCTGGTAGTAATGGGGGCTGTATATGTAATAGTCACGGTTCGGAGTAGTTAGTAACTAGTGAAAGTAATCAATATCCCGGAATAGTGGCAGATGAAACTGAAAAAAACATCGCTACTCACTTTGGATACGAGTTGGGGCTTCCGCGTATCATCAGGAAAGGGGGTTTGCCACCGCATCCTGCAGCAGAAACCTATGAGCAACTCAGAAACCACGGCATGTACACAAAGCTTACGACTGCAACTAACTACGACTACGACCACGACGACAACTGCGACGATGACTTCAGGCTTTGGGGGCGCCACCCATGGGAGAAGTCTACTAGCAAGGACACGCTCCAAACAATGCCAAACTGATTTATGACCCGTTCCGGTCGAGTGGTGCGAGTAGGATGTGACCACTGAGCTCGAGATTTACTTCGCTGTCGCTGGGGACGTAAGCTTCTGCAAAACTTGCCAGTAGCACGCGCACATTGCCGTGATTTTGCCCCCAACAGCCAGCTGCTGCAGATATACCTGCGCACTTCGGGAGGGGAATTTGGAAACAGATGCAGCCAAAACCTTCACGCTCATCTTGGCAGACAAAGGCTGAAGCACGGTTGGGTTTGGGGTGAGTCTTCCTTTCTGGAGTCTAGGTGTGTTCGAGACAAATACCTTTACTGTACTGGAAAGTCCATCTAGATAGCTGCGGTGCAGGTTTTGTCCAACAGCAAAATCACTTCGCGAGATCTGTGCCATGTGCGACCGTGAAACCTACACCTGGCTAGTGCAATCTTGAACATTGGATCGAGCCTTCTCGCTCGTTGAGACCAATTGCCAAAGCTTAAGCTTCTGGCACAAGCACCAAAAAATGGAGGCCACCGTAAGTCCTAAACCCCTATAAGCCTATAAGCCGTCAGCCCGGAACCCTAAACCCCAATACCTAAATTTCAAAAATAAAACCCTGCGCCCCAAACCCCTAAACCCTCTCTACCACAGAACGTACCTTATTGGGTTGTCGTCCGATTTTGACCGCTTTATGATTGCAAACAAGGTCTTTGGGAATTTAGGATGATTGAGGCTTTAGGAATTTAGGGTTTCGGGTTTGGGTTTACAAGGGTTTGCGATTCGCAAAAGCCGGCTGTTTGCAAGGCCACTGCGTGCCACCAATGTGTTTAATATCATCCCACTCTCTCAGAATCCCTTTTCAGTTGTGCTTAAACTTAGGCTTTTAAAACTTTTAAGGGTTGAAGCCTAAACTAATTCCAGAACGCGTTCTCCTTGAGGTGGAGCAAGCGCAAGCTGCCAAACCGTGGGCCCCAAGCCTTGGACTTCCGGCAAGTGCGCCTTGTGGTTGCTGCAGCCGCCCTTGCTCCTGGTGCTTCTTGGCCATAGGGTCACACATGGACCCCCTCGCAGTTTCGAAGTGGGCCGCACCTACAGAGGCAATCAATTTTCAAAACCCTTGATGGGTCTGGCCCAGCTGCTGTGGCTGCTGTGGGTAGGTCAAACTCTTGGTCACTCTTGGTGAACTCTCCAGGTTTCAAGTAAGTGCATAGACCCCGAGGCCAGCGATCCGCACAAGCACACGCTTTTCTAATGGTTTGGTTGTCAGGCTTTCGAACCTAGGATTGCGCTTGTGAAAGTGTCGACCGACGAGGAGCTATAGCGACTTGACCGTTCAGAGCTATGGCACGAAGCAAGCCTCCCATCGCGACAACGCCAAACATCGTTTACAAGACATGGTTTCAAATGCAGAGACCCCGGGCACTGCGAACCGTACAAGTACACATCTGATGGGAGCGGGGGCGTCGGGGCCAAGTCGAGTCGGAGCTCGGGAAGTCGACGGCTCCGCACTTTGGCACGAAACACGTAGGAAACAAGCCACCCTGCACACAACCGCCGGCCACCTTTCACAGGACAGGGTGCCCCGCGAACCGCACACACTTGTCGCAAATTATGCTAGTTGCGGAATGCCCAACTTCAGCAAGCCACCCTTCCCGCAGTCGTTCCCAGCCACCGTTCACATGACATATCATGACATGGTTCAGCTGCATAGACCCGAGCGCCGCGATCCATACACGCTTCTCGCACGTTTCACTACTACAGAATCTCCAAATATCTCCAACTTCAAAGCAAGCCTGCTAAAACCGTTCAGCCGGCCAGCAACAAAGCGTCAGACTATACGCGTGTTCAAGCTATATTTGCAGGTAGCTTCCAAGAAACCCAGACTGTTTGCAAAAACTGGGTCGCCTTACAAGCCTTCAATGCAAACACGAACCTTTAGTCCCAGAGTGGGAAAGCGCATCGGCTTTTCCTGGACGCTTCGCTTGCAGCCACTGTTATGCGCCGACACTCGCAACCGGGGCGTCGCATGAGTCAAAAAGTTTCATCCAGGCCCGTGCCTTGATGACTTTGTCCTAATTGCAGACCGGGCCGTGCCCTGTGATGCATATAGGAAACTAAATATGAAACTTCCAAGCCTTGACCGTGCCCTGAGATGATTCTTTTCTAATCGCAGACTGGGCCGTGCCCTGTGCATTATATATGAATCTAGATATGAAGCTTCCTAGCCTGGGCCGTGCCCTGAGTGAGCTGAAGCTTAGTAACTTAGTAAGCGGCGTGGGACGCGCGCACGCATCGCAAGATGGCCGCTGTTTTTTTTGCCGTTTGGTCAGCCTTTCGTGGTTCTTGGCAGCGAATTTCCAATCGCCATCCTGGTGCCACCTAGAAAACCAGTGACCCAAACCCTAAACCCTAAACGCCTGTGGGCTTCCTGGCCCTGGCTTGGCTGCATGGACTCTAGTCCATAGAGCACCAACAGTCCTAAAATCCTAAAGCACCAGAAGTCCTAAAATCCTAAAGCACCAAAAGTCCTAAAATCCTAAAGCACCATAAAGCACCAAAAGTCCTAACATCAGAAAAAACACCAAAAGTCCTGATGACCTCAACGCCAGAACCCTGCATTCCGAAAAGCCACAATAATCCTAAACTCTTCATGCCTTAAAGTCCCAAAATCCTATAGCCCCAAACGGTCAAAATCTGAAAATACTCATTGGTAGAGAGGGTTTAGGGCTTAGAGTTTAGGGTTTAAGCTTTCGGGGTTGTTGGTCTAATCCTCAGTGAGGCTTAGAGGTTCAGGCACCATCGAGAGTAGCCCTAGAAAGGCATATGCCCAAGAGACCGCAGTCGGACCGAAGCGCAAAACCTTAACTCAAATCCTAAGCCCTAAAGTTAGGCCCTAAAGCATTTGAGCGCCAAATGTGCCTCAAAAACGATCACAAACTGGAAACATTCCTTGCTGTAAGCTTCCCACATCTTCTGAGCTCTAGCGCTTTCAAGGGCTTACGCTTTCGGGTAATGCTAGACGGTATCTACAGCAACTCGATAGCAAGCAGGCCTGGCTGCTTCCATTTACACGTCGCTGGTCGGCACCTCAGAACACTCGAAGCCATATTGCCGGATGCTAAACACTTGTCGACGTCTAGGGTTTAGGGCTAAGTTTGTTTGGCGAGCCCTTTCTGGTTCGTGCGATTAGGGGTTTGGACTAGATTTCAAGGTTACTGTAAACTTTACAGTCGCAGACATATCCACAGGACATGTTGCTACTGGTAGGTTTGTCAGGCATTGTGTTTAAACCTGCTGGATATGGAGCTTGGTGAACGGCTGTACATGATAAGAAGTCCAACAAGTAGATCCCTTAAGGAGACTCCCATGAAGTACTCTTCAGTAGTTAAGGTCCCAAATTGGGGCCTCCACTTTTTAGATCCGCCCGGGGTCTGGGTTGTTGAACTGCAACCAGAACGGTGCCATGAAGGGCTCGTGTTTGTCATCACTGAGGCTCCCATACTGAGCCAAGTTGAACCCTAAACCCAAGCCCTGTATCCGAAGACCTTAACCCTAAACCCTTGAGCCCTTAACCTCCAAATGCCATACCCTGAACCAAAAGCCCTGGACCAAGAGCTGCGCAATATGCAGCATTCACATCACCCAAGCTCTGGAGCTCGCTGTCCAGCTTGGCCTTACGGGTTTTCCTTTGTCTTTGCTGCGTTAAGGCTTCTAGTTTTTCAAGCTTTGGGGACTATGGGGTTGTGACCCGGGTTGAGGGCTTTTGGAGGAGTTCCGCTGTGCTCTTCCCGGCGCTATGGGGCTTTGCAGGGTTCGGGGGTTGGGTTTAGGGTTTAGGGCCGCGCTGGCATTGAATAGCTTTGCCCGCATCCAAATGCCGAAGCAGGCTTGTGGATTTTCAGTCCAGGTTCAACCCGTATTGTAGACTCCTGATTCATGGCAGCCGCTACCTTAAAGAGGATTCTGAACCTACTATCAGGGCCCTTGAACTCAGAAAGGGGGTTTACCGATCAGGGATCAACATTATTCTGCCCTTTATGGATCCCAAAGAAGAAGCATTGCACCAAACCCTAATCCCTAAACCATGGGGCACCCTGGACCCGCCTTCAGCAAAGGCTGCGCATAGGGAGCTTTGACCTGGGAAGCGGAGTTTTGACACTTCGTGGCCGAAAATGGGTGTCGGCTTAGGGGTTACCGGCTTCGGGTTTGGGGTTTAGGGTTGTTGGGGTCCAAGGTCCAGGGTTTTAGGATTTAGGGCTTCGGGCTTAATTGGGCGTTAGAGGGGAGTCTCAGAAAGGATCAGGTACCAGTACGTAAACGAAACCTCCAACTGTATCCAGCCAAGTCCTTGCCTGAACCACCAACTTCAAGTATGGAGTCCTAAACCGTAAAACCCTCTAACCACCCTGCCGCGCCCCTTTTCGATTCTAATACCAGATCAGACACTTAGAAGATCGCCCAAAGCCCTAATATTTTCCAAAGGTCTCTGCTTTCTGAAGCCTGGGTTTGGGGATGAGGGATGTTTGGGGAGCTTTGCACAATTCGCAGAAAGCCGACTCCTTCTGACGGGTGAGGGTTTAGCGGCTCAGGTTTTCGGGCTTGGGGCTTACGGCTTAGGCTCGCCAGCTGACGGCTTATGGCTTGGAGCGCATGGCTCAGGGCTTTCAGGGTTTTATGGTTTCAATGAGGGCTTTAGGGCGTTTTTGGGGTTCAAGGCTTCAAGGCTTTGGGGGGCTTGTGGGCTTGGGGCCGTCTATCACAACGATCACTGCTGCAAGGCCGCCACGGCGACTAAGCTTCCGCCGACCCCCCCCACCCCCGAAACCCCTAACCCTAGGCCCCTCAACGTTAAAGGAATGAAGACCACAGCTTCCATCCAACCTTGACGCTCGTAATATATAGCCACGTCCGTCAAGCACATCATGAGCCCTGAGCCTGTTTTTCGGGTGTAGGGTTTAGGGTTTAGAGAACGGGCGCCACAGAAGCCAAGCAAAGATGTTCTTAATTACACGTGTATGCTGCTATAGTAGTACCATTAGTCAGTGTCAACATCACTCGTTATCAACCATCATGATATAAAAAACCTGCAACACCCTAAACCCTAACCAGCCCTAAAACTTTTCGTCCGTACCATCCATGCTGGCCTTGTAGCCGATAACCTCGCTGTGCTTCTTCGCCTTGTGCAGCAGCTCCTGCTTCACGGAGCGAGCAAAAGCACAAATCCCCGTGAAAGTTTTGGCCGTAAAGACCCTAAGCTCCAGAAGTGCTCGCACACCCCAAACCTCGAAACCCTCAAACCTGATATGCCTCAACCATAAATCCTGACACCCTACATGCCAAGCTGGCAGAAATCGACTTGACAGCACCAGAACCCCACCTTCATCTCTCACCCAAGGCCCTAAGTAGTCACCCAGACCCAGGTTATGCTGGGGGAATGCAGACAAATTCGATTAAAGGTATTGTAGGGCCGTAACAACTAGAGCAGGGCTTTGGAGTATGCCATGTTGTAATTATGGTAAGGATCCCTCCAAGTAACTCCCTGGAAACCCCTTGCATCAGGATTCCGAGTCCTCGTTTCGTTTCAACCTCAGGGCACCAGGAGTAAGAGCCCTACATCGGTACCTATGTCTACATCTATGTGGCTATCTGTATCTTTTCCTAGTACTTGCTATCTGTTGTTCATATCTACGCCTGCAAGTACACCTACACGTATACACACAGAGATATATTCCATATGTAAAAAGCATATGTAATGCTCTGTGTATGCATATGCCACCAATATGCGCAGCACACAGAATATATATATATATATATATATATACACACATACATATGTGTTTGTGCATACATACAATTCCGCATGTGCACATGTGTATATATATATATATGTACATACCTCTCTCTATATATGTGTATACATATATACACAACTATATGGAACAGTTATGCGCATGCATGCATATATGTATGGTATGTGTGTCTGTAGGCAGGCAGGCCGGCAGGTAGGCAGGTAAGTAGGTAGATATCTGTGTATGGATGTATGTATGTATGTAGTGCACACACGTACTTATGCATGTATGCAGGTAGCTATGCAGGTAGGCATGCATGTAACTTTGCATGATTATGCATGTGTATTATTACAAAGTGCTGCCGCCTTCTGGTGTCTGTAGGTCGGTTCACGAAACCCCCCCATCCGAAGTCTGCAGCTACCACTTTGTACTCGAAACCATGTAGCATATGGTTTAGAGACCGATCATGCAACCCGAACCAAAATATATTCTCACGCCTCAACTAGCAAGCAAAAGCCAGAGCGCAAACCCAAGCCCTCGAAGTCCAAATGAAAGTAGCCCTAAACGATACCCTGGAAGGCTTGGCGATTTGAGGTGCCCGCTTCTTGACGAAGAAGTCCTCGCAAACATGCCGGAAAATTGAGCTTAAGAAATGCAGGATTTTGTGATTCAAGGTTCAAGGCTTTAGGGTTTAGGGCTTGCTTTGTTCCGGGAAATGTCCAGGGTGCTTGTCGTTTAGGGTTTGGGGTCTCAGGGTTTGAGTGGTCCTGGGAATTTCTTCAGGACGGTGCCTCCAGATGCACCCTGGGCGCTGCGGATTTATAGGATTTGCGGTTGTCTTTGCACCCTTCTGTTCATAACCTGCTGTCACTCCAGCATTCAGAGTTTAGGGACGTATTGGGTGTGGGCATTGGCATGTCCGTCGCAGTCCTGGCTTTGTGCTGCTTGGACGTCTTTAACGGCGAAAAGCACGGACTCATCTTCATCCTGAGACCAGAACAATAAACTGCACTGTAATGAAATACACTATATACTGCAAAATATACCATATTGTATACTGTGATATTGAAAACACACAAAACATGATATACAGCGTCTGACTTCTAACATGCTATAAAATATATTGTGCAATATACTTATACACAGCAGATAATGGATAGCGTATCCATAAAGCCAGGTAAGAGGTAAAGTACAACAGATAAGGTATAGTAGAAAACCAAACTGGATTCGATCTAGAACACAATGCATATAATGTTCCCTACATAGGTTACACAAGTTTCCCCAGTAAAGTAAGCAGGCAAAGCATGGAATATAACAGGTAGTTGTTCGTGAATACTGTGCCCTTTGTGCTATGTACATATACACACAGGTACATATGTGTCTATGTGTGATATAGTACCATGAGTAAATGAGTTACAATACGGAATACATCGTGTTTCAAAACGTCATGATTTAGTACATGCTTATACATTTCTCTTTGCTGCAATATTTAACATATAATGTATTAGTAAAACATGCAGTACTTAACATGTCGTATACAATACTGAATACGTAGAATATATGTTATAGAACACACGGTATATCGTATACAACATATGACGTTCAATACATAACCAGCTACACACAGTAGAGCATATACGTCATATGATACATGAGTCATATGATACATGAGGTAGCAACATAACATAAAAACACGTATATGATGTGTCTCTCTATATATACATATATATTTATATTAAAACTAAACCTAATTATATACCTATGGTTATCTATCTACTTATATACACAAGTACCAAAGATTATATACACAGCTACGACATATATAATATAGTCTAATGTATTTTTAACATGAATACAGTATAGTATTGAGTATAGTGTTATACTCATATGATGCAGTACCGTATAACATCGTGTAAGCTGATATGATATGCTTTAACATGACAGTTCAGAAGTTCAATGTAGCATAGTTTTAGTAGTGTATATATAAACATGCAACATCATATGTATATATATATATATATATATATACAGATACATGAATCCATCTGTATATATATATATATATGTATATAATACTACATGATAGGTTTTCTGTAATATGTACCCAGGGTTCATTGGTTTTACATGGGGGTTCTACAGTCGGCTTACGGGCTTCAGTCTCTTTGGGTTAGGGGATTTTGAAGGCATTTTAAGGCCGGGCAGGGTATTGTAGAGTGTGCTCTGCCAGGATTCTATGAATGAGCAATATCTTTCGCTAAGCACTCCTTTGTAACACGGCTTTCTAGCTTCTTGCAGAGTTCTATCGGTTTCCAGAGAGGTCTTAGGATTGTCAGGGTGTAGGGGTTTCAAATCTTCAGGAGCTGTGGGTTCAGGATGCCATTTGGGTACATTGCTGTTCGAAGCAGCAACGTCTCGCAGTCCCACACAATCTGCAGTAGTACCAGAATAACAGTACCACTCAGAAATGCCGCGTCATGCACAGAACCACAGTTTTAATCACAGCAGCAGCGCAGATGCCAGCACAGCTTAATCTAGGCATGAAATATGCTCTGCAGAACCAAAGTAACAATTCCTGGCATCATCAACATCAAGATCACGACCATCGTCATCAACCACCATCATCATCACCATCATGATGACTACCTATCGCAATACAGGCGGTTAGGATGTCGCTGCCGCGGCTCCCGATCATGGGGATCCTTTCTGAGATCCCGGCAATGGTGATTGAAGCACCGGACCCCATGGCGCAGATTTTTTGCGACCTAGGAGTCCTGTGTGACAGCACCTCTGATTGGCAATCGACTGTTGTGGGAGGTAGGGCTTCCCTAAACCCTAAACGCTATGGCTAGACTCGGTGCCTGAGTTCCCTTGTTGAAGCCGGCTCTCCTAAGTATCTCAGCCTGCTGCAATAGCCTCTGGTGCTTCTACTCTCCAGTTTTTTGTGTTTTCCGGCGCTCCAACGGGTCAAATAGCATTGTGTGATTCATTTCTGACTCCATCCCTGTGAAACTGGTGGCGGCAGTCACATTCTCAAAACATGAGAGCACACAACAGTCTAGATCATTGTTAAGTCACTTAGAGCATGCTCATTCTACAGCAGTAGTAGGAGTAGAAGTAGAAGTACAAGTAGAAGTAGACGCAAAAGTAGAATGAAGTAGTAGTAGTTTTCGTATTCGTGGGTGTAGTCGTTAGTGGCAGTGGCAGTGACACTGGCGGTGGTGGTGGTGGCGGTGGTGGTGGTGGTGGCCGTGGCAGTGGCAGTGGTAGCGCAGTAGCAAAAGCCGTAGCAGCGACTTGCCTGGCTGCTGCCCACACACGCACATGAGTTTAGGGTCTAGGCTATGGCACGGGATTTAAGGGCACCAGCAAGCAGATAGTCGCGGGACAGAATTAGATGATTCGATGCTGCTGTTAGACCAAACCCTGCAGTATGTATAATACGGTTATACCGGAATGCCACTATAGGCAATTATAGGGTTTCCTAAACCCTAAACTCCAAAATCCTAAAATGCAGGATTTCGTGGAACTCAATTCAACGCTCCTTTTCACCATCGGAGCTGCTCTGTGAAGCTGGCATTTTCGAGTTCAGAGGCCTTTGCTTTGGAGGGGCTCGCGTCGGAATCCGGCAGAGGCCACGCGTTCCTGAATGCCCCTCCCAGGCTTATGAAGCATGAGTTGGCGAAGGCTCTGGCATCCCAAAGCCGAGAAACAAACAGCAGGCGCTAGGTTTTTCACTTGTGAGCCCGAATAAAGAACACGGCCGGCTTCACCAACTCCGTGGAAAGTCAAACCGCCCTGGCTCGACATTTCGGACTTTGTGGGCGCCTCAGCAAGGCTAAACCCTAAACCCTAAACCCCTACACCCTAAACCCTAGGGCTGGGTTTGGGGTCTAGGCTTTGGGGGATCAGGGCGGGGTTCATAGTTCAGGGTTTAGGGCTAGGGCCTAGGAGTGCAGTATCGTTCTATGGCTTTTCTGGGAAGCCTCAAAAGGTGGGATGAAGGTAGGTAGGACTAAGGATCCCTTATGTATCCCTTTTCTTGGGATTCCCCCACTTACCTTCATCCTACCTTTTCGAAGCACCTGAAACCCTAAACCCTAAACCCTAAAACCCTAAACCCTAAAACCCTAAACCCTAAACCCTAAAACCCTAAACCCTAAAACCCTAAACCCTAAGCTTCCTGCAGGCGTCCCAGTGCATGTGAGGCAAGGCCTGTTCTCAGCCCTTTGGGCTTCTGACAGCAACTCCAATGCTGAACTCTGGACCCTACCTCTAACTAAGGGGCCTTAATAATTAGAATAGGGTTTGGGGGTCTATAAGAGTTAGTATAGGATCTTCGTGTAGAAGCCTTAATGATTCGAATAGGGTTTTGGGGCCCATTATACTCTCTTTTTCATAAGGACCCGCCCCCCCAAAAAAATAAATAAATAAATAAATATATATATATATATAGATAGTATAGGTACTTACTAAGGCGGTTCCTACATTAGTAGGGAATGGAAGCATGGTAGTAATAGTAGTTGTAATTGTACCCCATTCCTCCATTCCCTACTAACCAAAGATAAGAGAATCCACAACTAAGCCACCCTACCCTGAGTGAGGGGTTTAGGGATGCGTAGGGTCTTAGCAACCTCAACCATTAACATTGCTACCAAGGGTTTAACCGAATTTTAGAAGTAGAGCTCACCAGAAACAAACAAACCAAAAGATGCACAAGTCAAGTGGGCTAAGGCTTTAAAGCCCCTAATGAGCGGTTGGATTGAAAGCGTAACTTCGAAGCGTTCGAGCGGTTTAAGGATTCGGGTTCAATGGGCTCGAAGGGCTTTGGAAAGGCCTAATTAGGCACCGACCATCTAATGCTCTTTCGGGTTTGGGGTTTAATGTTAGGGTTTGGGTTGGGAGAAAAGGCCTGCCTTTTCTTGCAAGGGCTATCGGCTATCAGGAGAGCGACCCGCTTGGCAAGTGCTCCTCACCCACCTGCCCAGGTGAAGCTTGAGGGTTGTTTCGGGCTTAATCAGGCGTTTTAGGGTTGGGGGCTTCGTGGTTTTTGGTTGTAGGGTTTAGGGTTTGTAGGATTTCGGGTCTATTGCATGAGGCTATAGTGTTCAGCGTTTTAGGGTATCACGTTCAGGGTTTGCGGGGTTGGACTTTTAGCATGTATCCTCGAAACCCAGTAGATCATTCCGAACAAGGAAATGACGTTGAACTGATTCTAGATTCTAGCCGGGAGAAAGAGAACACAATGGTAGTGGAATGGACATAGAGCTCCAAAAAAGTTTCGCAAGCAACCACAAATAAATCACAGAAATCGCAGCATCCATCATAACCCTGTCTGCGTTAACAAGCGTGACTTACGTTCTTGTCCAGGCCGGCGTAGTCTTGCGGCACAACCCGCCCGCATCGCTGACGATACCGTACCGGTCCAGTTGAAGTAGTCCTTTGCTGAAACCGCTACAAGTTCTGGTGGTTCAGCAACACCGACGATCACCACCAACGATGACTATGATGCTCCACATCGTCAGAGGTACCAACAACAACATCATCATCACTACCACGATTGGCGCCCTCCGCCTCCTGACCTGTACTACCCGTCCGCCTCTCTCTCCTGATTCAGCATCTCACATCGAATTACACCTGGGGAGGCGAGATGCCAAAGCATGGACTCTTTGGGATTCTCGGGATTGGCTCCGGGTGCATAGAGGTCTCGTTTTCGTGGCATTGGCCTTTCTGGGAAGTACTCTGAATTCAAGTTTATCCCGAACGCTCCCGCCGTCTCTACAGTCAACACTTGTGATTGCAACCTGCAGCTGAGAAAAGTACACTGGTAGCTGAAGGTAGCGGTATCTTGTCCACAGTGAAGATATTGGATCCCTACATGAGTTATACCAACCATGAAGCAAGCCTTGCAAGTCCAAATTCGTCACCCTCAAAACCCTAAACCCTGAGATCCCAAGCCTGAACCCCGGATGCCCTGAAGCCTGAACCTCCAACCAAAATCCTAAACAATAGGGTTGAAATGCTTAGTGAACCTTTAGGCACCTCACCCTTGCCACTTGCAGTAAGCCTTCCTCAAGCCAGATCGGCCCCAAACCCTTTAACCCTCAACACCAAACCCTTACGCCTGAACCTGAACCCCCCCAAGCACTTTGAAGGCCTAAACCCTAAAACCCTGAACCCTAGATCCTGAACTAGACCTAAACTTTAAACCCTCAAGCCTAAACCCCCTGTCCCTCAACCCTAAACCCCCAAATCCTGAACTAGACTGGGCCGCCGGGCCGGCAAATCTCGGTGCACTCTGTGATGAGTGCAGGACCCAATGCAGCGGCGGTGGTTCTCGCTTTTGGGGCTGATCTGACTCTGTAACTATACCATAGTATATTAGAGTATGACCTATCATATTTTATTATGACTGCTCTGGGGTTTAGGGTTTAGGGAGAGCAGTATACCAAGGTATCAGCGCTTGTGTCTTATGCGTGTTGCGACCAGGTACATTGCTAACAGGGTTCAGGCGAAGGGTATATATATATATATATGTATGAGGGCTGGAGGGTATAGAGCTTAAGGTTCAAGGGTTTAGGGTTTAGGGTTTAGACGGTTTGGGGTTTAGGGCTTAGGGCCCCCAGGCTCTACACCGCAGATGGTGGTGGCGTCGGTTCTTGGGGGCAGGGAAGCTACCTTGAGTGAGCCTCACTAAGGAATACAGTAGAAGCCCAAAAGTTGGAAACCCAATAGCCTCAGTCCTTAAGAGTAATGTATAGGGAATCCCAGCACTATTTGGCCAACTTTATGGAGTTTACCGTACTCTCAAAACCGTACAATGTATTCCACTCTCTGGGTAGATCAACCTCGCAGCACTTAGAACGTGCCTCAGCTGCAGATAAACTGCCAATTTCACCGGCCGTCTGAACGTCCTGCACTTCTTAGTTGCTGAGTTCATAAGCCGCCCCAAAAAGAGACACTTTCAGTCTTATAGCGGGTGATATTATCCCAAAAAGTGTAAAGTGTCTCCACTCAGCTCCTAACCCTAAACCCTAAACCCTAAACCCTACACCCTAAACCCTAAGACTTCCTCTGGACCCGAGAGCCTCCAAAAACAACTAACAAAAATGGATCTTTCACCCGAGTGCCTTCATGTGGGAGTTTCCGAAAAGACGGGGTACCTTATTTGGGGGCCTTATAATAAGGATCCTACTAGTTAAGGGTACTATATTAGGGCCCCCTTTTTTTCGGAAACTCCCATGTAGAGATCAAGTCTAGCTGTAAGTAAGACTAGAAATCCCGTGTGGTTGTGATTCAGGTGATTAAAATGTGACCCCAGCTACTCGAACCTCACTATGAGCCTACTTACAGTGTCTCTGATCTTTCATGTAAACCCTAATTACACGCGCAGAAACAAAAAAACAATTCCGGTCCGAAAACTTAAGGCTGGAACCCACATGGAGCACCTGAACAACAACATTAACGGCTTAGGGTTTAGGGTTCAGCGTTTGGGGATGTTCCTTGCGTGGCGTAAGTCTCAACGCTTCAAGGTGCTTGTGTGCATATTTACACAATCCCCGTGCGGAGAGCCCACTGTAATCAGTGAAGAAATGAAACAAGGTAAAGGGATAGGTGACGGTTGGGACTTTAAACGGTTTAACTAGAACTGGCTGAACCCTTAAAGAAAGCCCTAAACCCTAATCCCTAATAATCCCTAGATCGCAAAACCCTAGGGGTTTTAAACGGTTCAACTAGGAACTGGTAGTCGCTTAACGGTCGCTTATGAGTTTGCACTGAGTTTGCATTTGGTTGAATTGGAGACTTACTACCTTGAACAAGGTTACAGGTATACTCTGTGCACTTATATGTACATATATCTATATATATATATGTATGTATGTATGTATGTATATATATATATATATACATGCGGACGATAAGGGAGTCTACACACTTATAGTCGGACGATAGGGGAATACTATTGGTGTCTTGCGTTTACCTGTGCAGCCGGAGTCCAGAACGTCTCATCTGGCCAGTGTGTACCCGCACTTGCAGACTCATGGGAAGAAGCATTGGCTTCCGGGTTTAGGCTTAGGCTTTGGGCCCAAACCTTAAACCTTACACCCAAAACCCTAAGTCCTGGATCTATATACATCCCGAAACGCTTTTGGGATTTTAGGGGTTGGAGCCTAGGGCCTAGGGTTTGGAGGGCTCAAAAGTTCAAAGTGAATTGAGAGGCGTGGGGGTGCGACAGTCGAAAGCCCTACGAGGGCCATTTATGGGACCCTATAACCCTAAACCCTGAATCCTAAACCCTAAACCCTAAATCCTAAACCCTAAACCCTAAATCCTAAACTCTAAACCCTAAATCCTAAACCCTAAACCCTATAACCCTAAACCCTATGGTTTGGGGGTCCCCAAGGCGGCTCCAGAGTCGTCCTCTGGGCCTTTAGCTTTTTGTCCAAGGCTCAGGCTTTCGGTTTGGAGGTTTGGTTTTCAAGTCGAGGGCTTCGGGTTTCGGTTTGGAGGTTTGGGGTTTCGGGTTTACGGTACTGTAATCTAGCGGCCTGAATGATTAGATTGTGTGAAAAACTGAGGGTGCTATAAGGTTCTGCCGTGTTTGTATAAGGAAATGATGAAAAGAATGGATATGAGTGGTGCTTTATTTTGAGAAGCGAACAAGCAACCCCAATTGAGACAGCTGCCCACTTCTTGGTTGAGGATTCTGTTGGAGTGTCCAACTTTCAGGATTGGGGTCCCTGGTCGCTTTCGGGGTTCGGCTTAGCACTTGGGGTTCAGGGCTTACGGGTTTAGGGTGCTTCGAAGGTGTTCTACTATTCGTTCACACTCCTCAAAATCTACACCCTAAACCCGTAGTTATTGCTTACAGACCAACAAGTCCGACTTGGTAGGTCCCAGAAGCCTGCAAGAAGCAGCCCTTTTCCTCATGAGGGAGTACCTCTAGAGTTTAGGGCTGGGGATTTCAATCCTGAGCCATGAACTGCGAAGTCTGATACTGTATGGGTTTGGGTTTAGGGTTCAAAGTTTAGGGTTTAAGGCAAGTTTAAGGCTTAGGGTGACGCTGTAAACCTCACACACCGAGACCCTAAACCCCATGAGGAGGAGGGGCACTAAAAAAGGTTAAAAGGTGAGACACGAAGCAGGCCTTGGCTAATCTCCCCGGTGAGCTGTCAGTTTCTGAAACGGGTTTAGTTGCGTTCACTAGCAGCTGTTTTGCTTGCTGTCTGTCTGTGCTGGCGCTAAACCCTACACCCTGATGGTCGGGCTTTCGGATTGTCGGAAGGCTTCAGTTCTCTCGGTGCGTGCGCGGTTTTGAGCTTCAGGGTTTCAGGTTTAGACTATCGCAATACAAGTAGTGAGAAGGAGACCAGTGGTAACAATGACAGAAAGCAGGTTTGTCAGTCCATCTGACTCTTTGGGGTTTGGGCTATCAGCCACGATTCAAGAGCGACGGCTTCTGCGGTGCATGTAGGCTTCTTGGATCTCGGAGGTTTCAGGGCTCCATCTGAAACCAAAGACACAGCATCTGGGAACTCTCCAATTTCATGCTGCTGAGTTGAGGGTTTGGGTGGATTTTTTTGAAAGCACAGTGCGGCAGGGATATTGAGATGCTCATGTGGAGCAGGAGACAGGTTCGGAACTGTGCTTTGCGTTCATCTTTTGTGCTTGGGATCAAGTACCCTCTGTGGGAGGGACCCTCCTCCGCCTTCGGAACGAACGGACAGCCTCATAGGTTAATAATCCTTCAGTTGCATGTCCGAAAGGTCCAAGTACCTTTCTTGGCTGTACTTTGGCCTCCATACCTTCAGGGCCACCGTATATGCCGTGCAGGTACTTGGACCCTTGAAGTGTGGCAGTGCAGCGCATGGATGCACTGTCTCTTACTTCCCCGATACCCGAAGACCTGAGCGACTTAAACTAAATGCTAAAACCTTCAGAGCCATCATAAGAACACAAGACGGTATACCCTAAATCCTGATCCCTATACTTCGGTATTGCGGAACTAAGCTTTGAATTAAGCCAGGCACTTGCGGACCAGTAAGCTGCCTGCTTCAGGGCTTCTTGAAATCGCCTGAAAGAGTCGTGCCTCCTTTCGCGCTGATCCCTGAACCAGGGGAGGAATAGTAACAGCAACAGTTCATGATAATCAGAATGACAGTGAAAATAACAATCGTAATGGTAGCACTAGCAGAAGGTCTTCCTGAATGGGGTCTTGAGGCATACTCAAGCATCCATAGGTAAGCTCTGTACTTACCAGGGGCCCGGACTTTATGTTCGTCCCTGCAGGAATACGCAAAGATCCCTGATTCGTGGATGTTGAATGGCGGCACAATGAACATGATTCACTGAAACCCTGAGCCCTAAACACCAAAACCCTGAGTCACAGGTTTGACCTTCTTTCATCAACTTCACTAGCATCCTGTGGGAGCCCCCACACCACAGTCCTTAGCCGTAAACCTGCAAGTCAAACCTTGAAAGAACTATAAAACCCGATGACATCCTTAAACACTACAACGCCGAAGCCGCCACAAGGGCTGGAAGCAAGCAGCTGAATAGTTCATTTGCATCCGGCTCATCGAAGCGATCCTGTTGCTTAGGGCCGTTTTGGGGTTTATGTAGGGGCTTTAATAATTGGAATAAGGTTTTGGGGCCCATTATACTATATCTATATTTAGGAACCCTGAAAATAGTGTAGGTAACTATCTTATTTGCTGAGTTCATAAGCCCCAAAAAGTGTACACTTTCAGTTTTATAGTGGGTAATACTATCCCCAAAAGTGTAAAGTGTATGCACTCAATTATTTAGACCCCTATAGTAGGGGTTAGGGCCAGGCTTAGGCGTTGCGAGTTACGGCTCAGGGTTTCTGTGAGATTAGAGTTTAGGAGTTGAGGTTTAGGGTTCCTAGGATTTGAAGCTTTAGGGCGTGGAACCGGAAGAACTCGGAGAGATCAATGCCAGTTAATAGAGGAATCGATAGCTGCACATCTATAGATAGGTGGATGTATGGATAGATAGATAGTTAGATAGGTAGATAGGTAGGTAGATGGGTAGATAGATATTTAGATAGTGTATCTAGGTAGACAGATAAATAGATACATGGATAGGGCTTCTGATCCTATTCATCCCCTCCCCCCTGTGTCGCCCGTCCTGATAGAAGCTCCCCACAAAACCTGTTCATCAGCAGGGCACCGACTGTGATCCAGCCGAGCGGCTAGTCGGGAATTTACAGAGTAGGTGTTTAGGGAACAGGGTTTAGGTTCAGGATTTCGCGGCTTGGGGGTTTGGGGTTTCGGGAAAGCTTGCAGTGCGCGCTTCGGGCTTCTAGCAGGGCCGAATTGATTGGAATAGGGTTTTGGGTATGCTTCAGTATAATGATTCTAGGGGCTAGAAGGTTTATGGTTTAGGGTTAATGATTGTAAGAGCTATATGGGGGCTGATCAAAATTATGGGCCCTTTTGGGGTCTTTGTATCATAGTATATTCCTTATTGTTTAGGGGCCAAAAGGGGCCCATAATTTTGATCAACTCCCATATGGGAAACACATGAATAAGTATTTCGACCGCTATATCAGGCTTCTAGGGTGTGAGCTGACGTCTAGGAGGCGGACTGACACCGAAGAGTGCTGTTCCCTCTAAAACCCCAGCCTTAAACGATGTCAGTTCAGACTGATCCCTAAACCCTAAACCCTGAGCCTAAACCGTAAACCCTAAACCCTGTTCCCTCCAAAGCCCCAGCCTTAAACGATGTCAGATCTGACTGATCACTTTGTTCTCCTTCTTCACCTCCTGAGAAGCTGGAAGCTCTAGGAGCCCTCTCCCGTCAGACTGCAGTTGTGGGGTAAAACCCTAAACACCTACAGTAGAAGCCAGAAAGTTGGAACATCATTATCCTCGTGCTCTTAAAGTAAAGTATAGGGAATCCCAGCAAGAAACATCCAAAATCAATGTTCCAACTTTCTAGGGTTCACTATAAGCCGTGATATATCCATAAAACCTACATCGACATGATGGCTCTATCACAACGTCTGCTTGGAGGTTCAGGGGTAGTTATACGTAGGGTTATAAGTCTAATATGGGTTACAAGTTTAGTTACCCTACTTATAACCCTACTTATAACTACCCATGAACCTTCAAGTGAGCTTGATTTGCTCCCATCATGGTTTGAAGTCTTTTTACCTTCCTCGCAGGACCCCTTGGCCACGCTGAACACCCGAACCCTCAACCCCGAAACCCTAATCCCGAAATCCTAAACCCTGCGGGGCAGAGCTTCAAGCTCAAGACACTAAGCCCTTTTCAGTTACGGAATACGGGGGGGTCTTAATCACGAGAATGCGGCTTTGTGGGCGGGGGAGGGTGTTTAGGGTTTAAGGCTTCGGGTAAGATCTAGTTAGGATGAGGAACCCAAAAGAAATGACATTATTCACTATCCAGGCCGTTACATTCCCCTGAAGCCAAACATGAAGGGCTCATGCATTGGAGGTAACGTAAAGCAAGATCCAGATCCGGGGTTCGAGTGTCATGCCTAGGGTACCCTAAACCCTAAACCAGGGGATAGGCATTGGTGTAGGGTTTAGGACTTAGGCTCCGTAGTCCAAGGTCGCTGAGGTTAGGAACTCAAAGGTTCAACAGTCGAACTGAGAATTGTCGAACTTAGGGGCGGGGGCCTGTACTGTGAGTGTAACGTGCGGGTACTACTTCCTAAGCACCCTGATTCTTTGAGTCCTAACCCCAAATACCTCCTTTTAGAACCAGTATAATAGAGCCCTGATAACAGAACCCTAACCCTAAATCCTGAGCCCAACAACCCTGATGGAACCATTTTAAACGAGCCCTCATTACAGAACCCTGGCCCTAAACCCGCAACTGCATCCAGTCCCGGGCCTCTACATTGCCCTTGCTGTCGCTGATGTCTTTGATCTCGTTGATGTCCTGAAGTTCTGGGATTGCAGACCCCTAAACCCTAAACCCCTAAACTCTAAACTCAGAAGGTAAGGCTTCAGGGTCTTTAGGGCCCTAGGGTACCCTCAGAATCCCTGGAAAAAGGCTGTGCTTGCTCCTATACATCAGCTTCAAGCTCGAGCCGGAATGTTGCTAAGGAACTTGATTTTAGTTGCCATGATAAGGAAACCGTATTCTTTGCTACAGATTCCCATTATGGTAACTTATACTGCGTTCCTTAGACAGGGTCCGAGGCTAGGGCTTCTGCAGGGCTGAGGCTTGGACCGGGGACGCAACCCCAATCCCAAAGCCGGCCCAGGGTTTAGGCCTTTTCAGGGTTTCTAAGGGTTTTAGGGGCTAGGGGTTTATGGTTTAGTTTAGGGCTTAGGGGTTCAGCGTTTAGGGGTTTAGGGCTGGGGCAACCCGGCAGTCCTTGTTGATCTCCTTGATGTCCTTGTTGGACGAAGACCTGATTGCAAAGCCCTCAAGGACGGTGTGAAGAGCAATACTCTGGTGTTGGGTTTTAGGGTTTAGGGTGTGCAGAAAAAATCTGGTGTTCGTGTTTTGTCTATAACCCATAAGCCCCAAAGCCAACTTTTGAGAACCTTCCGACCAATGCTAAGTAGAAGTGTGCTTCATGAATAAAGAGCAACAGCAGAACATCAAGGTTGGTTCACCCGATGTCTGGGCAGCTGCCATAAGGCACCCCCCAGGCATGGAAGGAACCCTGAGGCACAGTACTTTAATTTTAATATGCAGGCCCGAGTAGTAGAGGATAAAAGATAGGAAATGATGGGTTGAAGGCTTTCTAGGGACCTCGATAGCTAGGAATGGGGCTTTGGTATACTATACTCGTTATATGAGCGGCTATACGGCTGTAAGGGAGTACTATGTTTTTCAATCAGCCTCGCTCCGGCTTCGAGAGACGGCGGGTCATCAAGCCACAATCGAAAACCTTGAGCCCCCTGAAACCACTAGCACCCTAAACTCCAAACTCCAAACCCTAACCCTAAACCCTAACACCCACAACCCTAAACCCTAGACCCTCCTAAACCCTAAACCCTAAATCCTAACACCCACTAAACCCCCTCTCCCGTCCTTCTGCGCCCACCAAGCCCAGACACCATCCCAGCCTGTCGGGACTCAGAAGGTTGGTCACCTGGCCCGTCCCAAATGGTTGAGTTGAGGGTTGAGGGTTTAGGGTTTAGGGTAAAGAGTTGAGAGCTTCAGAAGTGTGAAATACGCCCGATATAAGGTGTGTGTGTGTATGTATATATGTATCTATGGATGTATGTATGATTGTATCTATGCATGATGAGCATATGTGTGTCTACATGCATGTATGCTTGCATGCCCGCATATATATATATATATGCATGCATGCATGCATGCATGCATGCATGCATGCATGTATGTGTATATATATATATGTATGTATGTATGTCTGTATGTATGTATGTATGTATTTTTCACTTCTTTGCATATATATATACACACAGATGTATACATAAACATGTCTTCTTAAAGGTGCTAATAGGCGCTAGTAGGGGTGGGGCCGGGCCGGGCAGGGCCCCGGAAGTAGGAGCCCCAGTTGCTGTTTGTCAGCCCCTCCCGAAGCCTAATAAGCGCTGACAGGCGCTAATAGGCTCTGATAGGGGCGGGGCACAGGCGGGATGGTTTGGGGGAGCCGCCCTACCCGCAGCCCAACAGGGCCCAAGAAGCCACAAACCAACCGATTCTGGGTGAGGGTTGGGGCTTGCCGGGTTTCGTTCAAGTTCAAACGCAGGCTTTAGGCTTTAGGGCTAGCCATACAGACAAGGACAGCTCGCTGTTTTGTCGTGGCAGGCATGGGAGATGCCGTCAGCAATCGCTTGCTTTCTGATTGCTCGAGCGCGACAGAAAGGCAGCCCATCACACTCGGAGTTGGATCCAGGGCTTGGCGGGTGCACGAAACACAATGAAACGACGAGATTTGGGCGAGTGGGGGGAGGGGCGGTTCTGTGGGGAGGGGCAGGGTCATCTAACAAAGTTGGCCCAGGAAGCCAGCCAAAAAAAGCAAATACCTAAATACACCGTATTCATCATGTACCTAAACCTTAAACCCTAAACCTTAAACCCTAAACCCACATAACTCCAAAAAGGGAGAGTGCCCCCCAGGCCCAAGAGCAACTTAGAGACCCATGGCCCATCCCTATGAGCTTCGGGTATATGTAGGCTTTATAAAGGTCTATGAGTTTAGGGTTTAAGGTTTAGGGGCTTTTAGAGTGTAGAGTTTAGGGGTATATGTAGGCTTTATAAAGTTCTATGAGTCTAGGGTTTAAGGTTTAGGGCCGTTAGAGTGTAGAGTTTAGGGGTATATGCAGGCTTTATAAAGTTCTATGAGTCTAGGGTTTAAGGTTTAGGGCCGTTAGAGTGTAGAGTTTAGGGTATATGTAGGATTCGGAGTTTAGGGTTTAAGGTGAAGGGCCTTCAGGGTGTAGAGTTTTGGGTTTTCGGAAGCTCTAAATGGGACTTTCCGAAAATTAGGGGTACCTTATTTTGGGGTCCTGATAATAAGGATCCTACTATTTAAGGGTACTATATTAGAGTCCCCTATTTTCAGAAACTCCCAAATGGGTAGTTCTTACAAAAACGACCATAAACAGGAACCCACACTTTGCGAACTACCCAAATGGCACGGAGGACATTGGAGAGCGCCAGCTTGGGCTGCAGATCCTTCTCCGTCTCGTTGCTGAGATCCTGTGGAGCACAGTAGGTTAGGATATATCGCTTTAGGGTTTGGGGATAAAGGGCTTGGGGGCTTAGATTTAAGAGTTTAAGGTTTAGGGATGTTTAGGGTTTTAATAGGATTTGGGGTGTAGAGTTTTTGCTTTGAAGGTGAAAGGCTCGGGACTTCGAGGCAGAGTGTTTTGAGGTTCTGCGCGGGGTTTAGAAAGGCTCCAGAAGGGATTTTGGATTGGGTGCTTACTTGGAGGATCATGGGTAGTTATAAGTAGGATTATAAGTAGGGTAACTAAACTTATAACCCATATTAGGGGACTTATAACCCTACGCATAACTACCCCTGAACCTCCAAGTAGACCGTCTTGAGACTTCAATCTTGCATGCATCGTCTGATACAAGCCTTTGAAATCTCTATTTCTGACTTCCACGATTTTCTGTAGCAGTGTCCTCTGGGATTCGTACTCTGTGATCACGGAACCATGGTAAGATTTGAATTCATCCAGAACCTCGTGAAGCCGTTCCTGGTGTTGCCGGGGCTCCTCCCACCATTCTTCAAGTTCCTGCAACTTGTCCTGAATATCCTTGGTGGCATCTGAATCGAAAGGAGATTGAATTTCGACAAGCCTGGCAATTTTTGCAGGGCGCCCATCCAATTGTTGCGATGCTTTTGTCAATTGCTTCCCACGCGCATGTCGAACAGCCAACTCCGCCGTGTACTCGCCCGCGGGGTTCAACTTCGTATTTGGCTTCACAAGATTATCCTGGTACCACAAGCGCACTCAACCCTATACCCTTATGGAATCCCTATAGATCCCTTTAAAGGGACCCTAGGCTTTCGGGTCTTTGAGACTCCTGAGTTTAGGGCCTAGGGTGTTTCGTCTTCGGAGGGCAACCTTCCGTTAATATCAAGCCCATATGACAACCTTGTTATCTGAATGTGTAACCATTTTTGCAGAAACCTTTCTGTAGAACACTCTTTCTAGAGCCCTTTAGATGGAATCCTTATGGTAGAACCCTTGGTTGTAGAACCGCCTAAACCCCGACATCCCTAAACCGTAAACTCTAAACCCCTAACTTACACCCTATATCCCTAACTTAAACGCTAAGCCCCTGACATAAACCCAAACCCTACTTTTAGGAGTTAGGATTGGGGACCTTATAGACCCGCTTCTAGCACTCCTCATCTTGCCGGCGCTGCTGATAAACGCGCTGGCGACGCTCAAAGATGCCCACGATGATCCTCGGGGGCCGCGATTTCAGAAAGCCAAAGCGGTTGCACGGTTTAGGGTTTAGGGGATTTTGGCTTAGAGCTAGAGTTCAGGGATAAGGGTAAACGGAAAAGTTTCGGGTTGAGGAGTGCAGGTTTGTGGGATTTAGGGGTTCGGGCTTTTGGGGTTAAGGGCCGGTTAATGGCTTGGGGTCTTGAGCCGTAATTCCCCAGACCCCCGGGAGGATCCAAAAAGTAGATCCCTTAATGGGGGTTCCTATAAAGTACCCTTAGTAGTATAGGGCCCCAAATTAGGGGATCTACTTCCTAGATCCTCCCGGGGGTCTGGGTCCCAAGAGTTCAAGAGCCGCTCGCGCAGTATCAAGTTTCGGTTTGTGGCCATCGGGCTCACGCAGTTTGCTTCGCCGTGCCCATTGAGCCTATATCCCGTGTCTAAGGGGGATTTCGTGAAATCCGAACAAGAACCTCCTAAACAATTCCTAAACCCAAAGAAGCAGCCGCATACATTCTTTCGATCGCAACAGAAATCTCCTATAATAAGCCCTGGACTGTGCTATGGCTATACTATAGAAGCCTGAACAGTTACCAGTAAGGTTGCTTAGGGCCTACGGTTCCTCCTTCTAAGTATACTGTAGACTACAATATGCCCCAAAACCCAATTTCTAATTATTAATCTGAAGTCAAATCACATACGAGAGCTGCACTCTGGGTCCGTAGACGACTCAGAATAAGGCCTTCATCATGAGGCTATGGATCTTAGACATATGCAGAAGTTGTTAACCGTGTGCACAGTAGGGTAACTATAGGGTGAATAACTCGACTAGGGTTTGATGGTATGCTCTACTGTGATTGTCGTAAGGACTACCTGAACCTACCAAAACCGACTTTTTTGTAGAGTCCCTATAAATTCCATATTAGGGTTTATACTAAGAACCTACAAATAAGTACTGTTTGGTAGGTTAAGGTATAGAATGATATGCATTACTTCTCAGCTCCATTACTCCTCGAGGCAGAGCTGGGCTTCCGCGAGTACGGAGGGCTGCTGTGCAGGCAGATCGGTGAGCTAAGAGGGTTTTTATAAAAACCTAAGAGGGTTTTTATATAAAAACCCTCTTAGGTTTTTATAAAGGCCCTCTTAGGTTTTTATAAAAACCCTCTTCGTCTTGGTGCGTGTCTGTCTGCCGCAAAACTTCAGCGATCTCCACACGGGGTGCTGGTGCTGTCGGCTTTTGCTCCAGGTACCTCCTGAGCCGGCCCTCCGCCTGGGTCCACGTATGGGCGCTGGGTTTGTGCAAGTTGCGCTTGCCGAATTGCTCTTTGATCCAGTCTTTCCGATCCCCGTGTGCTTGTCGGACCGAGCCTTGTCCTTCGCGGCCCCGATACTGGCACCTGCTGCCAGAGCAGTGCCGCAAAAAGTTCTCTAAGGAAGGCACCCGCACAGAACCACCATCTGGACAAGACCTCATACCTGCAGCAGCACCCCGCACCGGTACTGCCTCAGTCAACATCCCACCTGTCGCTGCTGCAACCTCATGCCCAGAGGTGCCCTAGCCCTAATCCTAAACCCAAAGCCCTCAACCCAAAAACCCTAAACCCCCAAACTCTAAACCCCTAAACCCTAAACCCTCAACCCAACAGCCCTAAACCCCCCTAACCTCTGAAAGCTTCTTGAAGCTCCGCAGGCCGGGCACCCGGACTGTCGCATGGCATGAAACCGGGCAAAGCCCTCGGAATCGATCCTCGCAGCATAAAAAAGACGGGGCCTTAATAACTAGAATAGGGTTCCTTTAAAGGGGTCTATAAGGGTTACTATAAGGGATCTATAAGGTGCTATAACATAGGGGCCTTAATGATTACCTATACTAGTTTGGGGGTTCCTTATCATAACTATAGTACAATATACCCCTATATTAGGGCTTAAGTTTAGGGCCTGGGGGTTGAGGGGTTTAAAGGTTAGGGTGTCGGGCTTTGGGGTTTAGGGTTTCGAGCTTGGGGTTTAGAGTTCAGGGCCCAGGGTGTAAGGGTTTCGGGTTAGGGGTTAGAGTTTAGAGTTGTGTGATGACGCCAGTAGGCCGCACGGGCTGAAGCAACTGGAGTAGGGCTTGCAGGGTAGAAGGCTCAAGGCTCGGATTGGCCTTGTGTGTCGCTCACTTCAAAAAATAAACCCTAAACCCTAAACCCTAACCCTAAACCCTAAACCCCAAGCCACAAGCCGAGGATTCTTGATCAGGGATCCGATGATCGGTTAGGTCTATACCCAGAGATCCCAACACCAGCTTGAAGATCTACGGGCTTAGGGTTTAGCCTGTTCTGTTTTTCTAAGGTATGTTCCCGCATAAAGGCTAAAATTGGGCTCTGAGAGTAGTCTCAGTGTTTTCTTGTTGAAGGGGGGGTGGGGGTTCAGGGGAGCTGCACCTCATAGTGCCGCCCTCATGCTCCAGGAACACTTGGCAAATGAAGTTCGCCGGGCCTTACCACAAATGGTCCGTCTTGGGCCAAGGTTGTTTTTTGGGGCGAGCTTTTGCCTTAGCCTTTGGATTCGGGTTTGGGTTCGGGATAATGAAGGCAGGCGCCGGGGTGGGTGCCGGATGGTTATGATGGCATCCTGCGCAGCGGCGAGTTGGGGCTTGGGAACCGGTACAGGAATGAGGACGACCTCTGCACCTCAAGCCCTGAACTTGATAACAGAGGGGCCTCAATACTTAGAATGGGGTTTGGGGTGTAGCGGACTGAACCTCGGGGCGAGCAAAGAGAAGCAGAGTGACAGGTGCAACCTCTTGAAAAAGAACTCTTATGCTACAGTTATGATAAGGAACCCCCAAAATAGCATAGGCAATTATTAAGGCCTCTATAGTACATTACGGGTGCTGGTAAAAGCCAAATGAACAACCATCCAATCCGTTACACATCAAACTTCTTGCCCCAGAGTCGTGGCAAAGGCTTCAATAAGCGCACGGGGCTTCTTCCGAGATTTGTATATATAGTGGGGCTTGCAACTCGTAACTAGTAGCAAGCCCAAATATACACCCATCCATTTCCTAAAGAGCCCACCCTTATAGCAAAACCAAATACTTTCCCTAAACCCTGAACACTGGACCCTACGTTTCCACGGTTCAGGTCGTCCCTTCTTCAACTATGTCCAGCCTGGGACATCGCTCCGAATTAGGCACCTGAAAGCGCGCCCAACTACATAAGGTTTCGGCGCCCTGAGCGGCACGTAAGTCATTAGTATACTTGCCCTAAAACTAGGAGTTAGTGTTGAGGGTTTCCAAACAACCCTAAAACCTAACTGCCGGAACTACCCATCCGTGAGTGGCTCAAGGCTTTGGGCGGGAGCTTGGCGTGGTATTCGGGACATTGAGCCATTGAGCTACAAACGTCGGGATGTGACATATCGGGCTTAGACATTTGTGGCGTGGGTGACCCCAAACCCCAAACCCTCAAACCCTAAGCTCCACAGAGGGCATAGGTCTTGGAATTTTCAGTATTTGGAGCTACTCTGGACGGGGCACTCATATGCTCAATGCGTGGCAAAGACGCTAGGTGTGGAGATCACGTTTTAGGGTGAAGAGGTCAGGGCTCTAGAATTTGGGTGATTTGGGTGTAGAGTCTAGGTTGATGGCCTGTAAATCCGCAGCAAACCTGCGAAACGTGCCCACAAGATGTGATGCGAGGGTTAGAGTTACCGGTCATACTGAGATGCAATAAAATACGCTCAGGCCTACACCCTGCCCTAAACTCGAAAACTCGACAACCCCCGCAGCCAGAAACCCAACACCACAATTCCGCGTAAATCCAAAAACATTGAAAGTCTTCGTCTTAAACTAAAACAAGAATCTCAACACAGTTGCAGCCAATTCCGTAAATTCCGGGGGACGATTTCGCTCTCTGGACACCCCAAAACACAAGAACCTAACATCCACTAGGTTCCCCAGTAGCCCCTTAATAATACGGGTACCCTTTTTCCTACTATTCGGTTTTAATAAGGGAACCCAAAAAAGAAACAGGGTAAAAGGGTACTACTGGGGAACCTAACGTCCAACAACCCGAGCCTTCCTAGTCCTTCAGGTCGAGTGAAACATAGACAAGTCTGATAGATAACATCCGTAAGCCCTAAACCCCTAAACCCCAGACCCCTAATCCCTAAACCCTAAACCCCTAAACCCCTAAACCCTAAACCCCTAAACCCCTGAACCCCTAAACCCCTAAACCCTGAATCCCTAAACCCCTAAACCCTGAACCCCTAAACCCTAAATCCAGGAGACCCTTCTCATGGGCTCCGGCTAAGTGTCATCGGACTCCGGCCGTGGCGGCAGCGGCACCGGCAACTGCGCTCCTCTTCTCACAGCGTTTCAGGGTTTAGGGTTTAGGGGTTTAGGGTTTAGGGTTCACAGGGTCTAGGGTTGTAGGCTTCCGGCTTAAGGATGCCAGGGTTTTGGGGGATAAGGGCGTTAATGAGGGTGTTAGGGTGGTTGTGTTTCGGGTTTGGGGTTTAGGACTTTTGGTTTCAGGATTTCGGGTTTGCGTTCCGGTCTGCTCGCTCGTCGACGTACTGGGTTCTAAAAGCAGTACCGCACTGCCGATCTCCCCTCTTTTTTTCCCGAACACCCTAACGAAAAGGCCGAGCAGTTGAATCCGGGACCCCGAATTCGAGTGCTATCGTTGCCTTCCATTCATGAAAATCGTAGAGGGCTCGCTTGCGTCCCCTGATGAGGCGAGAGTCCTTTCGGACGTCGTCGTAGTCAGCGAAATGGGCGTGGTTGAGGCGTTCCACTGCGGCTGGGCAAACAGACTCCAGGATGGCTCCCGAATGTCTTCTGTCTACGCCTGCTACTAGGGTTTAGGGGTTTTGGGTTTAGGGCAACCCCCTTGTCAGGACTTCTGAACGTTCTACAAGCCAAACCTCGCACTCACCTTTCACCAAGACCTCATGCTTACTTTTCTTCGTTGTTCTGATTTCTTTTTCTTCGGTGGAGTCGCAGACAATAAATGACCCTATAAATCCTACACAGTGCGTCCTCCTTTCTATGGTGATGTAAGGGTCCCTGAGTAAGGTAAACCAATTTGCATTAGAACCTCCCGCTTATCGTTTCACAGATCGAAGCATGCCAAGCACCTGGCAATTGACCCCCTCTCACACCCCCAAAGGCAGGGCACCGATGGCTTGAACTGCAACGGCAATGTTACTGTGCTTTAAGCATAATCCCAACCCTAAACCCTAAACCCTAACCCAAGCAAGCAGTATTGCGCTTTCTCAGCTTGTCTTTCGAACCCAGGTCACCCTAAACCCTAAACCCCTAAAAGCCATCAGCGCGGGAGGCTCCTCCACATCCAGAAGGCGCACCACAACCTTCCGGCAGCAGAGTGGGGCTTTGGCTCCGGGTGGCGGACCAGGAGCTTGGGGTTTAGGGTTAGATGAGTTTGGGGACATGTGTTGAAAAGTCTGGAGCAACTCTTACTGTAGTACTGCTCGCTCAATCTGCCCATAACCGAGCATCTTTTCAAGTGAGAAGCTGTGACGCTAAACTCAAGATTGCGGCGCGTAGGGCAACAGGTAGGGTTTAGGAGTTCGGTGCTTTTTGTGAAGCCCCGGCCTACGACTATGCATTCTGTAGAGTCTCAAGTCTAGAGTGTGTGCCGGGGCTCGCACCATGAGCGGTTTTGCTGCGTTCGACGTACAAATCACCAGGAACCGCCCGATCACAAACACACTATAACCTAATCTAAGAACAGCCTGGAAGTGGCGATCACCAGGATTTCGCTAGCGCATGCACCCCTGTGGTCCAATCTATCGATCCACTCCTCCCAGGTCTCGTCGCCGTCGGGCGAAAAGCCAAAGGGACATCCACATCAGGCGGGTCTTGCCACAGAGTGGACAGCACGCCCGTGTCATCCCATGAACTCAGGAGGTGTGTCGCTGGGCAGCATATGTAATTCTTGATCACACTTTTGGTGTCGTCATTCGTGCAGTCACGATCTACTCTGCCCCAACCACCAGGTATCAGGCGGCAAGTTTTCACCCCCCCCCTCCCCAGTGGGACTTGCCCATAGATGTGCCGTCTCCACATGTTGCTGACTCACTCGACGGCCTGTCGTCTCGGGTGGATTGCAGCTTCCTATCTCCACCGCCTGGTAATGTAGAGGCCTCAATAATTAGAGTAGGGTTTGGGGGTACATGATACTATACTTCTAGGAACCCCCAAAACCCTATTGTAATTATTAAGGCCCTTACATTAGGGAACCCGGTGCATTTTCCCTCCCGGTATCGCGGTGCCGTTGCACCACCGCCCGAAAGAAGCAGTGCCCGTCCGTGAAGACGGAGCCTCCCAGCACTTCGCCTATACCATACTGGTATAGTGCCATAGTCAATTAGATAATACACGATAACCATATTACACTATAAGAAAGTTCCATAATGAACTAGAACAGTATACGCAATGTCGGGCCTTACCTCAGAATAGTAAGGGACCCGAAAAGCGACCCTTAATTCAGATAGCTATCCCTATCTTACTGTTTCGCCGCTTGCCGGGGCGGCTCGTGCCTTCCTTGAGGCGGCGGAGTCGGGTGATGAAGCAACTAGACCAGGCTCTTGGGAGATGTTAGAGCATAATTGCAGGGATTTCTGCAGAAGAGTATGGTTATTCTGGCTTCTGTAGTATATACAGGTTAGAAGGCTTGGTTTCAGATTTAGGGCTCAAAGCTTAAGGAGTATAGGGCTTCAGAGCATAAAGCTCTTGGTGCGCTTTACCCGGGGAGGAACCTACCTTGAGCATAATTATCGTTAAAAACAGTTGAAAAGAGGGTTTTTCATTCTAGCTTAAGAAGTACTCCCGAACATAGGAGCCTAACAATCCAGCCAAACTCTGAAACCCTAAACCCCAAAAGCCCTACGACCTAAAGCCTTGTTCTCCAAGGCCTAAATCCAGAGACTCCAATATCCCTTAACCAAAGAACATACCTTCAATCAAACTAGGGATTTACTATAATTTACGGTATATTCCTTAATTCAGGGATATTAGAATGCCCTAAACCCTAAACCCTATAGATCCCTTAAAGGAACCCTTAGGTATATTCCTTAATTCAGGGATATTGGAGTCTCTGGGAACCGCGTAAGGCTCCGCTTGGAATCTCCGAAGCAATGCCTCGCTCCGCTCATCACTTCGCAGCAGGAAGGGCCTCACTTTGACGCTTTTCGGACTTTAGGGTTTAGGGCTTCAGGGGTTTATAGAGGGGTATAGGGCTCAGGGCACAGTGCTTGTGAAAAATGCGGAGGGTTTTGTAGGGGTTTGTTGTGTGACTTTTGCGGTTGCTTACGAGGCTTCTAATTCAACGGGGTGTTTGTGTGGGTCTTTAAATTTTGAGACGAAGCTCAGGCTTTGGTCTTAGGGTTGGCAGGGAATCCCCAAGAGGAGATTTTGTGCAAGGGATCCGCAATCCTACCTGAGTAAGGGGTCTGAAAGATTCGAATTTTAAAGGCCCCCTGGCGTCCATATACTGTGTGTATATGATTGTATTATACCGTAAACTCCAACACCTATGCTACTTCTTAGCATTACTAGGTTCCCCAGTAGCCCCTTAATAATAAGGGTACCCTTTTTCCTACTATTCGGTTTTAATAAGGGAACCTCCAAAAAAAAGGGTAAAAGGGTACTACTGGGGAACCTAGATTAAGGCCCCTGTACCAGCTCTATGGCCTGATGAGATCCTTCAGGTGCTGTTTCCGGGCTTAGCGGTCAGCCCTATGCTGCCAGCTCATCACCCTAAAGGCAATAGGTTTAGGGTTTAGGGTTTAGGGTTTAGGGTTAGACCACGAATCTTAGACTGGGAAGCCCATATACCCTATACCATAAACGGAACTCGTGCTCAAGGACGATTGTCGAGCGTGCACTTCGCCAACGCGTTGGTCGGCTACCGCTCACACGCCGTTTCTCCTGGTTTGGCTGACTGACTCGGCCCTCGGGTAGCTGAACCTGGGTTCACGGCGCCGAGTTTCGACGGAATCATGATTTGTCTTGCGGCTCATACGAAGGGCAACATGTCAAATGCGGAAGTATGGCGTAGTTCCGTACCATTATTCTATTACTGTTTTGGTATTGTTATCAACAGCTTCCAGCACTGGTCATTGTTATTACTCTTGTTACTACTGGACTTTTGTTTGTGTTTCGGTTCTTGTCATTCGAGGCTTCGGTGTACTACCACCTGAACAGCCAAGCCCTGAAGTCTAAAACCGCGAAGCCTGATCCCTTCAGGGCTTGGGGCTCAAGGAAAACTTAATCCGAAACCCACAACCCAAGATCCCTGTGCCTCAAATCTTAACCTGGACCCTAAACCCTAGCCGAAACTGGCAAGATCTTGAGCGCTTCAGCACTTGGACCCGGAACCTACAGTCGATCCTGGAGTCCTTGAGTTCTAGAACCTCAACATTCCATTTCAACGCCTCTGACATGTCCCTTGGGCCCCCGACGCGGTCCATCCAGGTCGGGGAGAAACCTGACAGTTATGACTGAGACCCTAAGCCCTAAACAGTGACAAAGATCTAAACCTAAATTCTGGACCCCATAAAATCCTATAAACCCTAAGCCCTAAACCCTAATAAACCCTTAACCCCTCAACCCGAAAAGTTGCATCCAGTCTGCGAGCTCTTGCAACTTTGGGCCGAGAATGTGGTTTCGGGATATGCTATGCCATGCTACATTTGCACTAAGGAACCCAAGGAATAGCTTTACCAGTTAGTCCAACGCCGTGCCCTCATGGAATGCGTCGAAACTTGTTTAAACTGTCCATAATTGCGGAACTCTGACCCCAAATCCTACAACCCAACACCAGCCCGAACCCCGAAGCCCTAAAACGCAAACTTCGTTTTCACTTTGCACCTCAATACACGCTATTTATGAGTTGGGCTTTCAGCCTACTGGGAGCAGAAAGGGCTCCGATTCAACTGATTCAACTTCGGGACAAGTGCGAATGCGTCTGCCTTGGCGACGGCGCCAAACTAAACAAGTGGGACGGGCGCTGGGTGTAGTTAAGGGTTACAGTAGCCGACTAGGATCCCGCGCACTGTCGATCAATGCGAGCTCCACTTGCTGAATGCCAGTACCTGCGCTGTGAAGGTTTCGAGGCCTGGGTCCTTGGGTTCCGTAAGGGCTATGATAAGGGTTCTAGAGTTCTAGAAGGGTTCTATAAGGAATATTCTGCGGGTTCGAGAAGGGTTATTAATTATGCGGGTTCTATAGGTCTTGAATACAAGGGCCCTATCGGGATACATGGTTTTGCGGTTCAGTTTTAAATGCGAGCTCTATTAGTTGCAAAGGGGTTAAGGGATTGACGAATATCGGGAGTGTAGATAAGTTGGGGGCAATTAATGTGGGCTGTGGGCAACAGACCCAGTTGTCGGATAGAATGCAAGGACCATGAATCAAGGACTGTCTATATGCTGCCTGAGACACATTTAGTTCGATGCCTGCCCGCAGCCAGCAGGCCAGCACGCTTGTCACACTGGGATATTCGCAGCTGCGATGCTGAAATGCAGCTGTGTCTCTTACTTTGACCTGTGTGACCCTTCTCTGCATGCACGACTTGCTAACAAGTCGGATCTCGACAAGCGTCACTTGGAAGCCATGTGTGATGTTGCCCCATTCCAGGTCCTGGACACTGTAGTGTGTTCTTCAACTTCTCCTTTGTTGAACTGACAAATCCGCAGCTTATCCTCTGTTTCTGAAGGTACGTTGCGCCTCTCTCCTCTGGTCTGGGTAGCCTGACAACACCCCATGGTAACTTGAATCGAATAAAACCTGACGCAGTCGGGCTTGCCTGGCACCACTTCGTCGCAAACGACAAGGGCGCCGAGCGTTCCCTGCATTGTAAGCGTGGCAGGGGTGTGCTTGGAAGTGGGGCTTGACTATCAAGAGGGTACTGTGGGGAACCTGCATGCAGCACACGAGCTGCGAAGAAACGAGAGGCTGAGTGGGTGCTCGTGGAATTGCAAACGTCTTTGTGCGAGAGCAGACGTAAGACTTAGGTCATGATCGCTTCATATCTGCCGACCTCACAGTTTCCTAGATTCGTGCTTCATAGATAGCCAGTACCAAACCCACCTGTTGATTCAGCACCTGTCTCCTTCTTGTGCAAGGGATATTCCGTCGACAAATCCGTAACACCCGGACCCCAAGCCAAAAGCCGCAAACCCCAAACCCTAAACCTCAATTTTGAAACCTTAACTGTAACCTTAAACCCTAAACCCTAAACCCCCAGCCTTAATTGGGACTGGCGGCCGAATGTCGGGAAACCCAGGCCTTCATCAGCAAGTATGACGGCAGCGCATTCAAGCCCTGGGCAGCATAATATAGGAGCCCAGCTAAGAAACCTTGGGTTTCTTTAAGGCTCGATATATGGATCGTAATATTCTGGGGTCATACGAATAGGGTTTCTTTATCAGGTTCCTGCACCTAATCAAACTGACATGAATGCGGGAGTGCGCGGTGGGTTGAATTGTTCTTATGACCTTTCAACATGGCGCTTCAGGTTCGGTGCGGTACGACATTCAGGGTTTAGGGTTCAGGCGTTTAGGGTATATGGTTTGGGGTTTAGAGTGAGGGAACACCCATACTGCGATGCAACGCAGCAAGTGCAGACATCACCTCACGGCCAGAAGTCCTACACCCCGAACCCCCGCAAAACCCTAAACCCTAAACCGCAAAACCCTACACCCTACCCGGCCTCGACAGCCCCAAGCCTAGATCTTCAATCCTAGAGCTCAAATTCCTTAACAAGAAGCCAGAATGTCTAGAATCCTTACAACTTAGTTGCTGAGGTTCATAAGCCCCCAAAAGTGCACACTTTTAGTTTTATAGTGGGTAATATTTGTATCCACTCAGCTACTAAGACACGGGCAGACAGAACCCTTGTATGGAACGCTTGTCTACAACCCCCACTGAACCCCCCTCGCCCCCCCTCTGACGGCTCCTCCGCCACAGGGCATAATGCATCCTCGAGGATGCTCCGGCCCTCGCCAAATACGGCTACGAGATTTTGCAAGTAGAGGTTCAATACCCGTCAGTCATGGATAGATTGAAAGATGTCGGAGCTATTCGGACGGCGAAGCAGTGAAGGAGTCTCCTCGACGACATGATATCGGCTTCAGATTTAATTGGTTCGGCAGGTTCAGGATTCAGGGTCATGTAATGCCATTGCTGTGCCATATATCTGTGGGAGGTCGATACTGTTGGCCGACTGTTGGCATGTTTACTATTTCCACGGCTTCGGATCTGTGACAGGACAATGGTGCTGCTATTGACGAGAATGGCGATCGTGCTTTTCGAGCTGAGTGCGATAGGCTAGCTACCATGTAGGTCTTTCGGCTTTGCCTGGTTGGGGTTTAGGGTTCAGGGATTCGGCTTCAGAACATCAGGGTAAAGGCGCGCTAGGCCTTGGGGTTCAGGCCGAAGCCCATCATCCCCTGACTAGCCACACAGCCTTGTTTAAGGAGCACCTTATGAATGGAGGGGGAGGCTATGAATCAGGGATTACATTACACCACCAAGTCCTTTTCTTTCCCACCTCCGTGTTGCCAGGAATCGTGGATAAACGCTCGTGCGCCCGTTGAAGCTCGTAGCTGAGAAGCAGCCTGGCACATGGTGGCCACTGACCAAAGTACTTGGAATTACGTTTTACTTTGCAGCTTCCTCGAATTTGTTTTTGCATAAAATGCCCCCGCCCCCCCCCCTCCAAAAAAATAAGCAGCAAACAATCCTGAATAGTCACTGTCAGTGCACCTGCTTGCAACCCCGTTCTCCGGTACATTATAGCGTAGCTATACAAGGGACTACAACGGAGTGTAGCTACTAGCTGCCTTGGTAGTACCAAGCCTAAACCCTAAACCCCTCTGTCAAGCGCCTCAACCATGCACGCATGTGTGGGGTACAGGCCCCGAGCCCCTGACCCTGAAACCCGAAATCACACCTCAACCGAGGTGAGCTGAAATTCTTAAGGGTTGGACTTGGGGTTTAGCCTAATAAACCTCATTAAGGCCTATGAAACCCTAGTGAGCCTTGCAAGGTCTAATGAAAACCCCAACACACCGCAAAACTTAACACAACTAAACCCTAAGAAGCCTGAAACAATCCCAAGCTACAAGCCGTGAGGGGGGAACTTAGGGCTTAGGGTTTTGCAGAAGGCGCCTAAACCCTGAACCCACGCAACCCTAAACCCTAAATAACCCTAAAACCCTAAAACCCTAACACCCTAAAACCCTAAACCATAAAACCATAAACCCTAAAACCCTAAACCCTAAAACCCTAAAGCCCTAAACCCTAAAACCCTAAACCCTAAACCCAAAACCCTAAAAACCCTAAAACCCTAAACGCGCTCACCCCTAAACCCTACCTAGACCCCCAAAGTAGGTAAAATAATGGCCCAAAACCTATAAAAGGCTATTATTCTACATACTTTTGGGGTCCAAGCAAACCCTAAACCCTNCCCCCCCCCCCCCTCCCCAAAAACAAGCTCGGATTGCTGTGTCGCGGGAAAAAGCCGCGGGACCACATTCAGACTCTCCTGGCCGCCCTGGCCCGTCACCCGTAGGGTTTGAGGGTTTTTGGGGGGTTTAGGGGTTTAGGGGTGCAGGGTTTAGGGGTGTAGGGGTGTAGGGGTGCAGGGCTTCGGGGTTTTGGGCTTCCTAGGCTCTCAGGGACCCTCAGGCCCGAAACCGGTGGAAGTTTCAGGCATTTCTCTTCAAAGCGTGTGGGTAGGTCTGGATAGGCTACCCAGTCTGCATACGAGAGCCTACCCTAAGCCCTATTTGCTGAGTTCATAAGCCCCAAAAAGTGTAAAGTGTATCCACTCAGCTACTAAGAAGCTCTAAAGCTCCAGGTGCCTTAGTGCCGACCAAGTCATTCGACCAAAGTCCCGAGACACCCTGAACGTGTTTATGTGGTAAAGTTGCACTATTTCAGAACAAGCAAGAGCCCGAGAATAATCACAAGTAAGGGTGATAATAGTAATCATGATAACAATAGTGACAATAACACTGCTAATGCTATACAGCAATGTTCACCTTGACGTCTTCTATATAGGTTTCCTTTGAAGGAACCCCGTAAAGAAACCCTTTAAAGGACCCACTTAAATGAACCCCCAAAGAAGGGTTCCTTAAACGGTTTCCATAAAGGGGTATTACAAAGGATTTGTTTCATGACTCTGTTGAACCGACGATCCTTGTCGGACCTGTTCCAAGCATAAACTCCTCGCAGCTCTAAAATTGAAAACACTCGGTCAAGTTCGAGCTTCCTACTGTTGATGGACAAAATCCTGCATTACCCAATATAAGGAATATACCATAATTCTCATAGTTAAGGGTCCTTAGGGTCATGCAGGATTTTGTCCATCAGCCGTATGTCAAGCTCATGTGGTGCTCAATCGACCCCGAGGATTCCGAAAATACAAGCTGATCTCAAGTCAACACTAGGTCTTTTCCGGGCATCCTACATAAATAAGGAGGAGGGTACTGTTGTCCTAAACGGCAGTCTTGAAAGATCACGCCCTGCACCTTGCGATAAGCCTTCCCAACTTGCTCTTCGCAAGACTTGTCGATGAGCGGCTGGCAACGACCCCGCAAGGAAAGGACACTGCAGAACGACTCCCGAGATGCCCCAAACTGTAACTAAAAGGAGAGACCCCATATTCAACCAACAGAATGACATCTAGCAATTAGAAACTTCATGATAACATACTTCATGTTCTGCACCCATGCTACCGCTTCTTGTCTTGCAAACAGTCGCACGGATCACATGCTGGCATTCCACTCTCTTACTGAACCCACGAGCCTATGGGTCCCATGCTATCTGACCACACTGCAGGAGACGTACTAACTGCACACCCCGAGCCCCTCAAGCCCCACCAGACCCCGGGCTTTGGCACAATTCCATAGATAGACCCTAGACTCTGAGCCCAGCATACTATAAAAATACATAGCATCCCAAACCCTACAGTAAGATCCTTCTAGACTCTGATTCCATGAGCGAAAGCTTACAAGGCGCCTAAACACATTCCGAAAAGTGGCATTCGCAAAAGGTCTTGCAGCCTCAACAGTTCGTAATTAAGTTGTTCGTGTCTGCCCCCTCTGTATTCTGTAGCTGCGTATCCGCATATCTATATGCTGCTGGAGATCACTGAGCAAGAGAATCCACAATTCCGAAACAGCATGCACGCGTGCCTAAGTCACTCGCATTATGCAAAGCATCCAAAGCTCTGAACCAGAAAAGGCTTTCTGCATACCCCCTGAGTGCACAATCTTTGCAGGATCCGCCGACCGATCGCTCGTAGGATCCTTGGCGGGAGCAGGGCATTCTCGGCAGTTCATGGGGTGTTTGGCATCGAGCCGCGTGCTGCAGTTTTCTGTTGCTGTTCTGAACATTTTGGCTTCAATGAGCTCCTAAAGTAATTTTGTAAACGACGGCAATGTTTAAGCATCAGGCTTAAGAATGATGTTGTGAACACGCGAGCTGCGATGATTGTTGAAAAGCGTCCTCCTCATCAACAAAAGAAATTCCAATAATCAGGAAGTTATCTACAAGTGTCCCGGTCATGGTACTTGTCCGACTCAATTGATGTTCGAGCTCCTGTGGTTGTTCATCCATTCTTTCACTGGAAAGGCTTAAATTCCTTCCCTTTCTGAACACTCGGAACATACGCACTCATATACAACTCGCTCTATGCTGCAGCATGTTATTGTCATTGCTGAAAACCATGAACAGTTTTTATGCTTGAAGTCTTACATGCCTTATTTGCAGCTGACTACATGTGACTCGCACTTGACAGGTAAGTTTGATCATGTCGCATAATCAACTGTATCAACTTTTGCTGATGTTCGCCTGTGTTACCCTTCAAACATCATTCATTCTTTGAGAAAAATAATGCTGTTGTTCGGCAGATTGCAAAATTGTAAAGATTGCAAAGCGCCACCACAACTTCGTTGAACCCACTCTGAACGCGAACAATTTCGATTTAGTTTCCAAGCCATACCGCTCTGAAGCCATCTTGTCCAATTGTCGGCCTTACTCAACCCTCTTTTCAGCATCACATACCGGGGTTGAAACCTAAACTGACTTCACCGCCCTCGTGCCCGTGAGCTGGGTCATCGGGCCAGCACGGCAAGCTCTGACCAAGCAGACTGACCTCAATTAGGGTTCGAGGTTCAAGATAATTGCTGGTGGAGTGACGGCGAAAGCAACAACCAGCAATTTGAATAGCATTCGTCATGGAATCAGAAGCATATAGAGGCATGTGGCAGCATCTCTTGTAGCAACCCTTATAGTGCGTTTATAAGGGAAGATAATCAAGCCAACTGTAGATAATTGCTCAGGCGCCAAGAGAACACCCCAAACTACGCACTGCGCCAAACGCCGGAGTTTAGGAGTTTATGGCAAACCCGAAACCTGAGCCCTAAACCCATACCAGCCACTGAGTCCTAAACACGAAGCATAAGACCCAAAATCGCAAGACAAGACTGCCGACACTTTAAACCGTCCCCAAAGTCAGTTAGAATTAGGGCTCTATCAATAAGGGAAATGCAAAATTATCCCAAATCGATACCTGTTATTCTACAATTACAACTATCCATAACTAACCATGAACCTGTCAAACCCTAAACCCTAATCCCTAAACCCCTACACCCTAAACCCTAGCGTGTCAAGCACCAGTCGCCTAAGGCAACCCCTCGAGCTTCCCACCAGTCTGCTGTCGGCGCCTGGCACAGCGGGGGCTTTCTGTTGGCTTTGGGCTTGGGTTTAGGGGTTTAGGGGTTAGGGTTTGGCATAGGGTTTACGGGTCAGGGTTTCGGGTTGGGGGCTTTAGGGTTCTAAGCTGACGGTCTCGAGGGCAAAGTTCAGGGTTTCTGGGTTTTGGGTTTCTGGGTTTCGGGGCTTCTCACAAACCTGCGCCTTTGCACACGACAGGCCAGCCAAAGATGCGTTTTCCTTCGCACACGCGGCTTGCTGTCGGAGCAGCCCCAGTCACCGAGGTCATTGTTCAAGTGGAGCAAGGGTTTTGACTCAGGATGATCGGCTTCCCCTATAGTACCTTATAGCAACCCAAAGGTCCCTTCAAGGAGCCCTTAAAGCTTTCAAGGTTGCAGCATACGCCCTGCACACGTTGCGACCGCGGCAAACGGGTACTTCAGGGTGAAACTAACTAGGAGCTTGGTCCATCCACGTTTTGTGGAGAGACGCGTGACGGCTGTCAGGCCGTTTCTTCGAAATAACCCTTGGTTTAGGGCCAGGATTTATGTCGGAGTTTGAAGCACAAAAGTTGGTCCTTATACAGATTTAGGCGACTGAGCATTCAGGATTTAGGTCGTTTAAGCCCTAAACCTCGACATGATCTCTACAGGACCTTGTCGCTCAACGCTCCGTGCAGTTGCCTTACTTAGGCTTCCTGTTTTGTCCCCGACATGTATGTCACTCTTGTCACAAGGACGCCTAGCGGGCGCTACTACGGTAGCTTAGACTTCTGTTGACTTCCGCTCACATTTTTGCATCTCCTCCTATGAGAAGGCTCAGGACCCAGGACCATTGCGTGATTTGTTCGTTTACGATTTAGGGTTTAGGGTTTAGGGCTCCTCAATTTCCATCGTCTCAGGCATTTGGATGCGTATTTGTTCGTTTACGATTTAGGGTTTAGGGTGTAGGGCTCCTCAATTTCCATCGTCTCAGGCATTTGGATGCGTTTGGGGATATGGCTTTCAGGTTTGGCGTTTCGGCTGTTTGGGGCAAAGTCGGAGACCTTGAGGTTTAGGGTTTAGAGTTTTAGGGGTTTAGGGTTTGTTTAGAGTTTTTGAGTGGTCTTTCCATCGCTCTGGTTTAGGCGACCTACAGGGGGATGGCACATACCTGCTGTTGATGCCGCGGAGCTCTGGACACGAAGTTGCTCCAAAGCTTTAAGCCCTACCCTGAAGCCTCAACATCCTCAGCCCAATGCCCTAATTCTATACAAACTCTAAAGAAACCCTAAACCCTAAACCCCTAAACCCTAAAAACCCCTAAACCCTAAGCCCTAAACCCTAAACCTCAAGCCCTCAACCCGAAACCGCCAAAACCCTGTAGCCCTGAAAGCTGCAAGGCTAATTCTACGGTTTGACTCAGAGTGCAGGGACTCCGAGCTGTTATTAGGGCCCCCAAAAAGCACATAAGCAAAAATATGGATAGGGATATCCCGTATAAACCCCCTTATAATGAAGCCCAATAAGGGGATATCCCCATAAAATGCTTATGCTTATGCGCTTTTTGGGTCCCTAAGTTATGTTTCTGGGGGCTTTGGGCTGAAGCTTGGGGAATCTGGGGCTTGGGCTTCGGTTCAGGGTTTAGGGTTTAGGGTTTAGCACGCTGCACTTCGGAGCGGTAGTGTACATACCGAGGAAGCCGCAATGCCTCACTCGTCTTCCATTGCTTCACCGTCGCCATTTTTCGCACTGTTTCGGGACACGGAGATGGAATGAATGTGCTGATACCTGGGCTGCACCGGAGGTCGTCTAGGGGTGGATAGACAACACACACACCTCCTAAAATCGTCCTTTCAACCCAAGCAGCAGTTTCCAACTCCACCTTCCAACCCGTAAATCTGAACTCCTTACATCCAAAGCCATCAGGTCGCATACAAGAAGGCCCAGACCCTAAGCCCAAGAGTTTGGCCTGGAACCCTGCAGCAGCATTCTGATTTTCAGGATTGCAGTATCGGTAGTAGAACGCAACATAATTTGCAGAATCTCAAACCCCACAAGTGCTTCAAAACAACGCAGAAAAGGTACTATCCCCAGAAGGGGTATGCTTCGGTACACAATGTGTGTGTGTGTGTGCTCGCTTCGTTGATCCATAACCACTCTCCCCTTTGCCAATCCCTGTGGCCTCAGCTGGGCTTTCGGCTGCACTTGAACTAGAACCATCTTGACGGTAAATGTCCAACATTTGTGAAGCGCCCAAACACCCTGCACCCCACCCCTCTGGCTTGGCAACTCATGTCCGACTTGGGAGTTCGAAGCCTCAGCTCAGGCACTTGGAGGCGGCAAAGACTCTCTGCACCTTTTCAGACTCAGTGAGCTGCGTCTGGTCCTCCTGCCAGGCTCTTATGGTAAACTTCCCAGGGTTTAGGGTTTAGGGCTTAGGGTTTAGGCAACGGTTTAGGGTCTTCCCTTTGGCCTTCAAGTGGGGCCCTACCTACACGTGGCAAGGACCACAAAGGTGTATTTGGGCATAGATCTTGCCCCACCGTCCAACAGCAGCCCAGTACATCACATCTTTAACTGGGTTATATAGGCGCCTACATAATAAGAATAGCGTTTGGGGTACATGATACTATTAGACTATTAGTATATAAAGGAACCTTAACGAACCCTCATCTAAGTAATAAGGCTCCTCTGTTAGTCCAGTCCTCGTCGCCGCCAACATACTTCAGAACCTCTCCGAAAAGGACTTCCATCTTCCTCAGGATAGTGCAACGGCTCAGAATATTTTGGGGGCCCTGACAATTCACAAAGGTTTCGGGGTATATTATAGGCCCGAACACAGCTTCCATTTGTTGGTTCTGATCTCCTTTTGGGAAACTGTAGTCCCAATGGTCCGTTATTAAAGTGGACCTCTGCAGGAATCCTCACAATGAAATAGCGAGGGATAGAACCTAAAACTACATCATATGGTGTTTCGTTTTTATGGCTCATGGACATTTCTGAACCAAGGGGTACTGGGCTCTCCGAGGGGAGGCCGTTGTACAATGTATGCTTCGCTTTATCGAATCTGCGGCTCTATCTGGCTTTAGATGGTTCCAACCCGTGTTCATCAGGGCTTTAAAAGTTGATACGATCCTTATTATGAGAAACGCCCCCAGCCACAACTCCCAAGCCTTAAACTTTGTTTGTTTTTCAATGTTTTGTAAGAGCAAAAGCCGAAAGGGACCGTAGTTTGGGGATACAGTGTACAGGCTCCAACCCTGATCCAGCAAAAGGGGTTTAGGGTTTTAACAAACTGTCGCTTTATACGGGTCTTTCAGGTTCTTATGATTCCGCAAATGTTCAGGGATTCATATTCGTGCTTGATGATTGTAGTAGGATTTGGGGGGTAAGCTGTAGTTTAATCAACTACGGGATAGGATATTCTTCTAGCTATACTCAACCAAACGGCCTTCCTTGCCACCCCTAATCGCCCCACCCTAAACCCTAACCTAAACCCAAAACCCAATCCCCTGAACCCTAGGCCCCTAAACCCTAAACCCCTAAACCCTAAACCCCTAAACCCAAAACCGCTACCTAAAGGGCCTTGTTTGCCACCGCGGCTCGTTTCCAGTCGCCAGATGTCCACGGCTTTCGCGCTCCCTCGCAACCGAGCCGCTCCCTTCCAGGTATAGCGTTTAGGACTTAGGGTTTAAGGGTTTAAGAGTTTAGGGTTTTAGGGTTTAGGGATTAAATCGCAAAACCTCCATTGCTTCCGCAAGCCCCAGCTTTCCCCGGACCAATGATTGCACCTCGATAAACTCGGACGGCGTAATTTGCCCATCGCCGTTGTCCAGAAACCTTGCAGGCTGTCGATTCCAAGACTTCAACCAGCCTAATCCTAAGCTCTATAAGTTTAGTGGGGGTTGGGGCTTGTTGTGGCCCTTGATGATCTTCTCCTCCGAAAAATTAACCTAAAACATGCTGTAACCTAAGCGTTGTGTGGCTCCGCAGGGACTTAGGGGCGACTCCTAACACGTTGAAGCCACATGCCCTGCAGTGCCTAAAACCTGAAGCCTACAAATCCCTAAGCCCGAGCATGGCTTCAAAGCAGCTCGAAAAGCGACAGGAGATCGTGGTACTCCAGCTCCAACCTTGACAGCGCTGGGGCTGAGGGGTTTTGCGGTGCATCGCCTAGGCTCTTGGGCTTGAGGGTATGGTTACTTCTGATGGGTTTTAGGAGTGTAGGACTTGTTGAAAGAGGTTTCGGGTTTAGGGGTTTAGGGGTTTAGGGTTTAGGGGGAGGTTTCTATCAGCGCCGGCAGCGACTTTAGTGTATGGTGGCTAGGGATGGCTCAGTGCTTTTACAAAACTTTTGGCGAGTTGTCGCTGTCGTCATCATCATCATCATCATTATCATCCCGCGTTGGCATCATCTTGTGTCATCGTCATCGCCGTCTTGCTTTCTCTTTTCGACTCACCTTCATCCAAATGTTGTTATTCTCTTTCGGCCGTCATTATGACCGCCATTGCCGGCATCATGATCGTCTTCATCATCATCATCATCGTCAACGCCGTCATCAGTATCACCGCCTTCATCATCGTCATCATCGCGATCACCATAGTTGTTGTTGTCATCGTAATTTTCATCATCATCAGCATAATCGCCATCATCGTCACCATCATTCTCATCATCATCATCATCATCATCTGCATCATCGTTTTTCCATCATCTTCTTGTTCCTCAGCTCCTCTACATTTTCGCATACTTCAAAACAATTAAGGCAGCAGGCCCTTAAACCTGGACAACACGCAAGCGAAAGCCCTGATCGCTGTAAAGCCCTCAGCATCCCTAAGCACTGAAGCATCACTCCGCTCACGCTAGAGTTCTGCCCGCCTCTGCAACCCTAAAGCCCCAAGCCCCCTACAATGCTGAAAGCCTGACATCGCAGTTAAAACGTGCACAACCAACAACTCCTAAACCCCTAAGCCCTAAACCCTAAGCCCCCCAACCCTAAATCAACAACCCAAGCCATGAAACTGGCTCATCCAAAACTTGAGCTTCGGCGATGCAGCGAGCTTCGTGAACTCCTTTTCGCAAGTTGTCTTTAACGGTTTTCAGTTGTCATAACTATTCTGATTCTTGTTATTAGCAGTATTCTTGTTGTTTTAAAGGGCCTCTTTCCGATCTCCATAAGAGCGTCTTTAAATGGTTCAGGCTTTGGGGCTTATTGTGTAGGGTTCGTTCTTCGATGCTTCGAAAGATCACAAGTTCTCTGTGCTTGCAGAATGTCGTGGCTTCGCTCGAAATTGACATTAACGAATACCGCCCGATTGGGATCAGGACACCTGCCAGGGCTTTAGGTTTTGGACGTGCATCCGATCCTACAGGTGGACATTGGCAACACAACTCTAACAACCCCAAACTCTCCTTCAAACCTTGGTGCGCGAACACGATATGATTCCTTGCGACACAACCCCAAAACGTATCGACCTAGAGATATCCACAACAGCTGTACGCCTCTATAGGATACACAGATTTACACGATTTCCAAAAACATGCGGCAGCCACCCGCCCCCGCCCTAAACCCACCACAACTAAACGACTCTACTAAGGCGCTTGCATTATTTGAGTGACAACCCCGAAACTGNCTCAACCTTAAAACGTTGTAGTTATAAGTCAAAAGAGGAAACGCCTCCAGGCTTAGTGCTCCATCGCCCTCCTCGTCCATGGTTTGGAAGAGCTTCTTCACCTGAAGCGGAAACGTCTACTCTTTTGACTTATAACTACAACGGTTTAAGGTTGAGGGTTGGCTGTTCAGGCTTGCGGTTGACAGTTTAAAGTCTTGGTTTGGGGGGACAGGTTCCACGTAATTCTGTGTGAGGGTTTAGGGATCCAAAACACGACTTGAGCTTTCATTGAGCTTCGGATTTTGTCAGGTTCTAGGGGGGGCTCACGAGTTTCGAGCTTCATTCGTCACGCTTGTTGCCGAATGATGTTCTCTTGTGGTGGAGGCAGAACATTCCCAAACCCTACACTCACCCTAAACCCTAAACCCCTAACCTCACACCCCGAAACCCTAAACCCCTAAACCCTAGAGCCATGTCCAGAGACTCTACAGTCCATGAACCAAAGAGCCCAGTAAATGAAGACCATAAGTTACGGTTGATGGACAAAATCCTGCATTACCCATTATAAGGAATATACCATAATTCCCGTAGTTTAGGGTCCTTAAGGTAATGCAGGATTTTGTCCATCAACCGTATCAGTCTCTGAGTTAAGGCTTGCATATTAAGTAAGCCCACAAGTCATTCTAAATTCAAGTTTTTTTTTTGATGCTTGCCTTGTGGAAATCATTGAATAGCGCCGTAGCACCGTAGCACCCCATGTCCGTAAAGATTTAAAGCCCAGCACCTTGCGGGTGTACATGGCCACGTCCCGCTCCTTTTGCTTGAACCTTGTATGGTTCAGGGTTTCGCATTCAGCGAGTAGGTGTCAGGCATTGCCCTTTTGCCGCACCCTCTAAAGGATCCCTTAACTGGGCTTTTTAGTAACCAGGGACAAAAAAGTATAAACTTTTATTGCATAATGGTTCCTTAAGAAAAAAAGTATTAAAGTTTCGTACTCCAAAGCCCAGTTAAAGGAGCCCTTGAAGGATTCCCTAAGGGTTTGAAGTTTGCGATAGGCCCTAAGCCACGTTTCCGGATGACGGTCGGATTGGGCCACCTTGAGCCCTCGAAGCTCAGATAGGACGTTACGGGTTTGGGTATAGGTTTGGCTTCTTGGAGAGTCGCACGTTGGGTTTCGTTCATTCCGTCCTCAAGCTAGGCTACAGAAAGAAGCACAGAAATGTAGTGAGACGAAGCTACTACAAAAAACAAAACAATCAGATGATGCACCCTAAAGCTACAGCTCCCCTGTGAGCAGTGCCCTGGTGACCTTTCTTCGTGCCTTGCGGCTGGGGTGTGGTTTTGGGCTTACGAGGAAATCTTGACACTCGCAGGTTGTGAGACTCCAACACCCGGTGCGCAAGTGGGGACTTGGTCTGTAGTCCCTACAACCAAACCAGGCGTCCTTATGTCCATAATGGAAACCCCTTGTTCTAAACCTGCAAAATCCTAAACCACAGGCCATAAACCCTAAAGAGTCTGCTGGGGTTCTCGAAGCATACACAAACAGGTGCCGGATTCCACGCTCAAGGTTCAAGTGCATTTAAGGTTGCAACACAAGAACTGTCCCTTTCTGCAACCCTCAACCCTATATAAACTTCAAGTCTGCAACCTTGAAAGTAATCAGAAGCCGACTCTGATCCTGGGAACGCCAGTTCTTCGTCAGAGCTGGCAGTTTTCATGGTTTGCTGTACGAAAACCGCATTCACCTCCGCAGGAGCACACGATTTCAACTTGTCAGTTTCATGGAGTGAGCGTTTTGCTTACCGTCAGGGCAGCCGTAAGGAAAAGTGGGGTTGGGGTTGCACGAGGACGGCCATAGAACTCCCGAGCGCCTGCACGCATATAATTCTAGGGTAAACGTGGATTCCACCACTCATGATTGGAATCGTTCGAACTTGTGAGACTGGGTAGGGTTTGCGGTCCTGGTGGTTGCATACTCCGAGACACAAGCAGGCAACAATGAAATAAACAATTGCTACGCATGCAGAACTTCCAAGCATTGATTTAATCGCAACAGGCGCTGTCTCAAACGCTGTGCCGGGAGGATGCAAAACTCTCACAAAACCCAAGTTCACGATGACCTGTGCAAAATTTTCCAAATCTTCAACCGAGCCGTCAACGACCTTCCCTGCTATGAGGACCAGTCCTGACAAGTCTTTTCGGTCCCCACTAACTGTGGTACAAACAAGATGAGATAGCCAAGGTGCGACATTCAACACTGCGAAACCCAGCCGGGGAGGATGCAAAACTCTCACAAGACCCAAATTCACGATGGCCCTGTGCAAAATATTCCAAATCTTCAACCGAGCAGTCAACCACCTTCCCTGCTATTAGGACCCGTTCTGACACGTCTGTTTTGTCTCCACTAACTGTAGTACAAACACGACGGGATAGCCAAGGTGCGACATTCAACACAGCGAAACCCAGGACACAACGATACCTGCAAGCACAGGATAGCACAGGCTTGTGTTGCCGCCACAAAAGAGCAAACTTGCAACCGCTTCACTTCGAAAGGAGCATGGCTGCGCTGACGGACGTCGCTTCGATTAATCTGGGAAAACAGGTTGCTCCCATACCGAACCGGGGCCACTGAACAAACACTACAATCCCGGCTCCGTTCCCCACCTCCTCCAGGGAGCAAAGAATGGTTCTATGGATGCAACATGTTCTATAATCGTGCGAAGCATGTGTAGATGCCGGCAAGCTTTCGCAGCATCGATTTGGCCCAAGCCACAAGAGGAAAAACAGGGAGAACCACTCGCTGATGTTCTCGACCTCTGGCTTACGACCATGGATATTCCTTGTGAAGCTACCTCTGCTGCAGCTTCTATTCTTTCTGCAAATGTACCATCATCAACAGCCTACACGGAGCCTTCCTACATTGTGAATTCCAGCTCACTGAAATGCAGCCGTGGCGCAACGACTCGACAAGGGGGTCCCCAGTTAGCGAACAAGATTTCAAACCTGAGCATGTTGCACTCTCGGAGTCAAGAAACCAAAAACAGCAAACCAAGGAGTGAACACATTTCACACCAGGAAACATGGCACAGCTGAATCTTGACGGCACTCTGGAAGTAGAGCCGTCATCACCCTAAATTTTGATTCAGACTCGGGGACACCAGGCCACCACTGCAACTTGATGCAAGGTGGCCGCAATCTGCTTACAATGTTTGTCTGAAAGGTGGTGCCGCATATGCTTTAGTAAGGGGTCTTGCGGAAATACACCACCGAAGACCCCAAACAGTTCCTATATGAAGGGGGCCGGAAGCAAATGTCGAAAATCTGGGACTGGCCGCCTACAAACCGTGCGAAATGTCGGCACTGCTTTTCAAAATCACAAGAACCATCAAGAATCCCTACGGTAAACTGGTTTGGGAACAAGCATGGGCTTCGAATGACAAGCCACGAGAAGCAGATATTGGTTTCGGAAGAATGGCAAACAGTAGCGGCAACTTGCAGTGTGCGGATTTTCGTTGCAACGTCTGGCTTGTGGCTTCCCCGAAACTTATTGTTGTTGCTTGCTTGCCGCAGCTTGCCACCACCTGATGCAATGTCGATCGGTGAGAGGCCGGCAGCGGTGACAGATCCGGAAGGCCGGACTGAGCAGCGCTTCGAAAGCCGGCAAACACAAGGACATGCTCACAAAAGACTGGTGAGGTGACCGTACATGGCACGCAGGCCACAGGCGTCCGACGGTCGAGCAAGCAACCGGCCCAAGCCAAGCACAGTTGCGGCGACGCTCCAAGTCCAGATTCAAGCCACGGCAGCTGACTCAAACAATGAAAGCACTCTCCAAAGCTGGTGCCTGAGAGGCCAAGCATGCGTCCTTCTCGAATTTCAAGATCATTTTGCTTGCTAGCAACAGCAAGCGGAGCTTATATTCACCCACAGTCAGGAACGTCTCCTGCAGGTTTTGAAGCACGCATTCGCTTGACAATAGACACGAAAAAAGAATGTTGAAATGCAACACGGGGCTGCCGTGCATGCTTCAGGTGTTTAGTGGGGAACGCAGGGAAAACAGGGAAGAGGCCCTCAAGCAGCAGGCATAACCGTCATAGCGCCTGTCTATGCCTCTCAGCATTCTGGCGTCCTCAAGTCTAAAAAGCCATGTTGCGAGCAGGCCCGGGGACCTACTTGGACTCTCTTGGACTACTTGGAAGGCCGAAGAAAGGCTCAGGCGATGGCTCAGCTCATAAACGGCAACATCTTGGATGATACCTTCAAACTGCTGAGGCCCGCAGCAAACCCTGCACTCAGGCCCCAGCCCGTGCGGGTTACACTGCCTCATCTTCATCCAGCAATCCCTCAAACTCCAGCGAGGTTTGATCTCCAGAAGACCTGGAAGACCCGCCTGCCATCCCTCAGCGCGAGGCTACAGACTGAGCCGCAACTCTTTGACCAACACATTGAGATACAGAGGCTTAAGGCTGATAAGGTCGAAGAAGTGTCGAAAAAGGCTCAGAAGAACCAGCTGTTCTTTAAAGCGAACAATCACCTTAGAGAACAAGGCAACTAAGGCTGCCGCTAAGGCATTCTACAACGCGCTGAAAAGCTTCTCCTATCAGAACCTCAGGAAGGAGAAGCTTGAGTTGATCAAGAGCCTCAAGTATTCTCCTGGAAATCCTTTTTGCATTTGCAGTCGGTGTGGGCGGCACAGCGGCTGCGATCGCTCATCAGCACAAGCAATCTTGTGGCTGGACCACCAACTGGTGGCTTCCACGCTTATCGGCATAACAGTCTTGATCACCGTCGCCTTCGCACTGCAGCTGCTTGGTGGTGTAGTTCAGGAAATCCAAAGACGTCATCACAACTACTTACCGACCTGGGCTCCAAAGCTGTGCATATCTAGGCTGATGGAAGGCTACCCTTTGCTGGTGTAAGAAGACGTGCATCTCACTAAACGGTAACTCCATGCAGCTGGCCCAGTCAATACTTGTTGCAAAGCCTCGCGAAAGGCGAGTTATCCAAGCAACAAGGCCATAGTCGATCATTCAATTCAATCCCGTGCGCCATCCGCACCGGCCAACCATTTGTCTGAAATCCCAGACAACTACTGCAGACTGCAGTATGAAGGCCTTTCCGTAGCCTTGGCGAAAAGCTGCTGCTTGCAACCGCTGATAGATACTTGCCCTGCTTGCTGACATGCACCCCCTACGCAGCTGCTTCCGAACGAAGATTCCACGCAAGCAGCGGCCGCAAGACACACATCCCAAGCAATTGCCCGGCCAGCAGAGACCTCTTCCAGGCTTAGGCTTAGGCAGGCGCGCAAAGCCAACCGGAGGCCCCTTTTTCAGCCCAAAACGGGTCCACGACTTCAAACCAAAAGCACGTCGCTGAAGACATGACCGGGCGGTCGCAAGGGACAGCATCCCAAAAACTTGCCCGGAACGGTGTTACCCACTGGGGAATCCTGCAAGAAGGTTCTGGCTCGATACCCAGACCACCGACATGTGCAAACAAACGTGCAATGGTCCCTGAGCCTGAGTGAACAAAACACATCTGCGGCTTTGTTTTCTGGCTGTGTGTTCGGCGAGCAATGCAACTTTCTGGCGGTCATAAACAACGGAGCAGAATCAGCACCAAAGCCAACCTGCAACGTGCCCAAACCTACGCCAGTACCCAGATGTCCTTATGATGTGCTCATGCAAGACTCGGAGCATTGCTTCTTAATCGCCAAAAAACGCGGCTGGCTCACCGAAAATGGTCTTTGTGTGTTATGCAGATTTATGCAGCACCACCTAAGACAAAGCCTGGGAGCATGGAAAGGAAGGTGCGTGTGAAGGTGCCGTAGTACCTGGCGATGAGGCGGATATTATATATGTGATTACCATTTAGGATCCAGGGTTCAGATTCGGGACTAGCTCAGTGTTTTGCACAAGGGAGAGTTTCAGTGGAAGGCTTAGGGGTTTGGGGGGTCTTCGCTGGTCCCTTTGGTACAACCTGGGGCATGTATTGCCTTTCAGTATATTCAAGTGCATGGTAAGTATCCCGACCTCGACACTATCCTCCCTCCATTGTTCCGCGCCTGAACACTTCTTGCCTCACCTCGATGTTTTGATCCGCGTCCTCGATGAAGCTGCGGCAAAGGGCACTCACCTCGAGGTTTAGGGATCAGGGCACAAAGGGCGAAGCCAGCCAGCCAGGGTTTGGCATTCAGTGTTGAGGGACCCTGAGCACTTCAGCATCAACCTGAAATCCTGTGATGTAGGTCCTGCTTTGATCTGGTACCCCGACATATTGCGAGGCACAAGCGGAATGCATGAAGAGACCTGAAACAGGAGGATTCTTACTTGAACGCATAGCTAGAGAATCCACAAACCTCTTTGTCAACGGTTCCATACCGGGACCATTACAAGGGGTGTGGGATTAGGGTTTCGAATAGGGTTTAAGGTTTAGGGTTTAGGTATATGGAGGTTTCCGAAACTTAGGGGTAGCTTCACTAAGGCGACGATGCGTCCCCATCATAAGAGCCTTCCTTGCTATTCGTGGTCAAGGTTCGGGGCTAGGGTCGAAACGGCTCGTTTAAAGGCTTCAGGTTGCAGGGTTTTTTTGGGGAAATTGGAATCTGGCAGTTTGCTTCGAGGCTCCCTTTCGTGCCTCTGTCCAGAAGTTAAGGCTGAGGGTTCAGGGCTTAGATTTAAGTTCTAGGGTTCAGGGTTTAGAGATTAAGGCTTAGACTTCTTCAAGGCTTGCTTATTGACTTCACCAGCTGCAGCTGCAGTCGCCACCATTCCAGCAACACACTGGATGCAAGTCAGCAAGCAGAAGGACCAGAAAAGCATATCCACACCTCGGCAGAGGAGCATTACGGTTTTCCAGCCTAGACTTAGGCCACAGGGCACAGGAACACCTTCATAAAACCTCGCAAGGCACTTGCAGCCTACTGACGCAAAAACAAAACCCTACGTACATCTAAACCCCTCAACTCCCATATGATGGGCCCGAAAGTCTGACCCCAATTTAACACCCACACATTCGAAAACTTGAACCATCGACCCCGACGAGCTCCTCCTCCAAAGAAGCCGAAAAGTCCAAATGCCTATTAACCATATACAGCGAACTACACTCCGGAAAGTTGAAACATGGGTTTAGTGTGACTGGTGCTGGGATCCCTTATACTTTACCTCTAGGGCATGAGACTTACAGTGTTCCAACTTTGTGGGTACCACTGGCGCCACCAAATAATAGACTGATTACCTTCCCAAACGCCAGTGCCGAATCACTGGGGACGCCGGACCCTGAAAATCCATGTAGGAAGGTTCGGGGGGATTTGTCCGACACGGTGCTGGACTGCAGGCACTTCGTTAGGAGCTCAAGCGAGGCCAAAGTGTTGGACATCGTCACCTCCAGGGCCAAAACTTTGTGTTTGATACGAAGGCCTTAATTAATAACTAGAATCAGGCTTTATAGTGTTTTGGTTCTGGGCCTTTTAAAGTAGGGGCTTATGTTATAACAGAAACGCCCTCAGAGCCCTTCAATGAAGGCCTTAAACTTTTCTTGTACAGGCCTTAGAAGGTTTTCTGATGTTGTGTGCGGTTTATGATGAAAGCATTGGCGGTTTGACTAGGGATTCATCGTGTTTGTACAGGGTGTTCCAGGGTCTTGCAAAGTTTTTTGTGGATTGAGTTTGTGGTTTCGGGTGAAAGATGCCGGGTTTAGGAGTTCAAGGCTTGTGTTTAAGCTTTTCGGCCATCCACTGATCAACCATGCCAACATTTTGCACAAAGGGCTCTGTAGTTGAGCAAGTTAAACCCTGGAAACACAAACTTTCAACCCTCAAGCTTGAATACCCCTAAACCCTGACCACTAAACCTTAAACCCTAAACCTTAAACTCTAAACCTTGAACCCTAAACCCCAACCATGAAGTGCTTTGGCCAGCCCAGGACCAGGCGTAGAGCACGAGCGAGCTTGCCAATGCGGAGCAGTCGAAAGAGCGTTGGGTTTACCTGAAGTGGCTGCGTGAAGCTTTCGCGCTGACACTGTGCCAAACCGAAATTTAGGGGCCTGATCATTTACCAACGCGATTCCGTATATAGCGTTTCCGAGACATAGCCCGGAATCCTGTACGAATTACTGGGGCCCCCAAATGACACCCTGAACTTCTGAACCCTAAGACCCGAACCCTAAAACCCCTTCCCTGCTTGAATCCTAAAGCCCTCAAGCCCCTAAACCCTGAAGCCCGTCGCAGCGGATAAGGTTTACGGTGTCGGGTGTTTAGGGTGCAGCTGGGGGGTTTAGGATTTAGAGTTTAGGGTCTAGGGTTTGCGGAAAGGGAGTTTAGGGTGATCTCTTCAGGCTTGTATCTTAGTAGTAGGACTTTATTGACTCTATTGCTTCGGTCTCAAGGCCCTGAGTAAGGGAGCAATAGCAGTGGTAGCAAGCTTACTCGAGAAACTCTTCTTGCTCATACTCCCTGAAACCCTACGCACCCTAAACCCTAATGCAAGCCCTGAGCCCTGCACCTTAAAACCGTAAAGGCCTAAGCCAAACCGGCAAACTACTCATTGACGTCATCCGTATTCCCGAATCCCCAACCCTAAACCAACCCAACTAGACGAGCCCTGGTGCGGGCGTCATGGCCGTGATGATGTGCTCCACAAGGGAAGCCAAAGTCACCAGGACATCAACGTAGTTCATGCAGTTCCTGAGTTAGAGTTTAGGGGTCTTAGGGGTGTGTGGTCCCAAATAATGGGTGTTCAAGCTGGCCGGTGCTTAGCTGTGTGCCTTTGTGCCTTGCGGTTGTCCTTTGCCATGTTTTCTACTCCAACAGCTGTGGCTTCGCAAAAGAAAGCCCACAACCACCCATCAGCGTAAGTAACCTGTGCCCCAAAAGCCGTAAGCAGAGTTTAGGGTTTAGGGCTTAGTGAAACCATGCAGCAAACTATCGAGACTCCGTCAGCTTGACCCGAAACCCCAACCGGTGGTCCCAAATCACAAAGGCTGCTGGAGACACTAAAACTCAAATCAATAAACCCTAAACCGTACATCCCTAATCACCTGAGCATACATTGTCCCTCTAAGCCAACCCTAAACCCTAAACCCCTAAACCCTAAACCCAGCCTAAACCCTAAACCCTAAACCCCTAAACCCTAAACCCCTAAACCCTAAACCCAAAACCTCCAAACCCCCAAGTCGCAACCCAGGCTCGTCCAGAACTTGAGCCTCCCACAACACTGAGGCTGTTCGACTAACGTACGGCTGATGGACAAAATCCTGCATTACTTTAAGTACCCTAAACTATGGGAATTATGGTATATTCCTTATAATGGGTCATGCAGGATTTTTTCCATCAGCCGTAAGGGCCTGAATCATTACACTGGGGTTCCTTTAAACCATCATTCAAGGTTTTCCTTTAAAGGGTGTTTTAAGGGTACTATAAAGGAGTAATACACGAATACTACTGTTGCGGCCTTAATAAGTAGAAAGGGGGCTTTGGGGGTGTAGTATACTAACATTAAAGGGTTAAACAGGGAGTGTCACGGGATGATATTACCAATTATTCACACCCTGGATGCGGAGTTCAGTTTGGGGTTTTCCGGGTTTAGGGCTGGGTAGCAGGTAGTCCGAAGATTCATGAGTGTTCCTTCTGAGTGCTTTTGGCAAGGCCTAGTGTTTCTGGTATTCGGCGATTTTCGGGCTTGGGGCTACATGCGGTTCAGGTACTGGGTCTTACTAGCTACAGGAGCCCACCCACACCCTAAACCCCTAAATCCTAAATCCCAAACCCCTAAACCCCTAAACCCTACGCCGGAACCTACGACGGAGCTACAGAGCCCCCCGAGCGAGGCGCCTCAGCACCAAGATCCGGACCCCCACGTCAATGGTGAAGAGAGCCGTAAACATCCTGGGCGCGGCGGGTCGAATTAGGGGTTTTAGGGCTCAGGGTTTAGGGTTTTAGTGGGTTCCCTATGTGATTTAAGGTCTATTCCTCAATTAAGGGATATTGCCTAATATGAATTTAAGGTCTATTCCTTAATTAAGGGATATTGGAAACTCTGGGTTTGTTTCAAGATCTGCAGACACGAAGATGGTTGTCGTGGAAGCCGCAAAGCCCTCATGGCCAACTCAAACCCTTGGAGACCTAGATTTTCTACTGTAGGGGCCTCTCAATAATTAGAGTAGGGTTCGGGGGTATGGTATACTACTAGTATAATTACAATAAGGAACCCCCAAACCCTATTCTAATGATTAAGACCCCTACATTACATCCTTCCTTGGCCTGGGCGTGTTGGTTGGACTGTCTCTGGACTCTTCAGGCTTCGGATATCTCAGCATAGCCACCATCTTTCCCAACAAAGCTTGAACAAACTCGACATTGCTGCTTTGCATGTTACGTATGGTCTCCAGCAAGACTTTAAACCCTAAACACTTACCTCTGCACCGCTACACCCGAGGTCCCTCAACCCTTAACCCTGAACCTGTCAGAAGTCGTTCAATGCAGCTCAGGCGACTGATCCCCTACCACGAAGAACGTCTCCATGCTGGGCCACCAACTCTCGGGAATGATCAGGTTCCTGAAGAATTCAATCCTGGGCTCTGGCTTAGGGTTTAAGGTTTGGGTTTTAAGGGTTTAGAGTTTAGGTTCATTTTGAAGAACCTTTTTCCGTCTGCCTCAGAAGTCCCATAACAGTAATCTGCGACACGGAAGACCTGTTTACATCAGGGTCGTGAGTCTGAGGGTTCGGGAGTTCGGGTTTGGGTCCCTTTTGGGGTTTCTGAAATCCGCGGCCCTATCTTTGGACGGGTCCCTGTCTTGAGGATCTGCTTCGGGCCTGGTTTAAGCCAATAGAACGGGTGTCAAGAACCGCAGGGATGTGCTGCTCCCCAAACCCTAAACCCTAAACCCATCAGCTTAGAGGATCCCCGTAGTTCTTCATGCCACATCCGATGTCTGACTTGCGGCCTAACGACGCAACGCCCCAAATCAGGAAAACCTTCCGCCCTTTTTTTCTCTACGCGAAGGGGTCCGATAACTTATAAACTTGTAACTACTGCCTTATTGTATGCCCCACCCCCCGGCGATCTGCCGCGAAACACCGTACTGCTCAAATCTGGGTCGTGTACTTATCCTTAACCCTACGTAGCCTACCTTTTTAAGGACTTATATAAGGAAATCACAATAAGGAGCCCTAAAAAGGCAGGTTCCGTAGGATCCAGGATATGTGGAAGCAACATGTAGAGTCAATTGGAAGAGGTGGGTGCAGAGCTTGGGCGAGGGCGTGGATGACCATGTATGTATGTCGATATAGATATAGATACAGATATGGATATATATATATATATATATATATATATATATGGTACCCCCCCCCCCCATGTANCCAGGACATCGTTGGCAACAACACCAAGGAGGACATTGTTGAGAACAACCCCGTGCAGAACGGTACTCCAACGAAAGCCGTCCCCGACATTGCTGAGACCAACCCCGAGAATAATGACATTCCACCCGAAGATTCCTCATCGTCTTCGTATTCGTCAAGCGAGTCGGAGAATACCACGCCGTTGCCTACGTGCCAAGAAGTCCNTCCACCCGAAGATTCCTCATCGTCTTCGTATTCGTCAAGCGAGTCGGAGAATACCACGCCGTTGCCTACGTGCCAAGAAGTCCTTGAGTGGCCTTCGGATTGGGCGGACACCTACATCTCAGCAGCTTGGCTAACAAAGGCCGCCGGCGAGAACCCAAAACGCCGCAAGTTAGCCGAGGAGTTGATGGCTCGCATCGCGCAATGCAANCATAGTGTGTGCGGCACGTAACTGTACACCTGCTCGAGAGACACAGACCCACGGCAGCGAGAACAAAAGTGTGAGCGAAGTCCGATAGACGTGCTTGCGTGTTGATGTTAGTTCTCGGGAAAGCAGTGTCCCGTACAAACACATGGTATAATAACCATAGTGCATGCATGTCAATTGCAGTGTGCCAGGTTGCATCACCCAAACACCCAATGCCAGGTCTGCTCTCTTGTCACGAGGCTCTGTCTTGGCACACAAAGCATCCTTCGCCTCCAGTACACTTCCGGCCAATGTCGGGTCGATTGCTTGATGAGGGCATGAACCAGGTTTCCGATCGGAGATGGCAGGTTAAGGTCCTTCCTCATCCTGATACCTCCACCAACGACTCGGGCGATCGTGTGACCATCTCGGACTTTCTGGCGGGAGTGTGCCGGCCCCTCGATTGCAAAGCCGTGAAGTCTGCCTCTGTGATCATGGACTCCCATGTGGGCATTGTGGAGTGCGGCAGTGCCAATACCATTGGCAAGCTGGTAGCCGAAGGCAAACTTGCAGAACTACCTCCACCCCTTCGTTTCTCCAACATGCCACCAGCAACGAGCAAAGTAGACATTATCATTGAGAACACAGGTGACGGCTGCATGAATGTCCTNAACAGTCCCTTCAAAGGCAGGCATTTCCTTTTGTAGCGGGACGCCTCTCGTACCTGTTTTCCGCAACGGTCCTCACGCCGTGAAGAAAGCCCTGCAGTGGGCTTTGGATAGGGTGCGTGAGCATCATGTACATTGGCATTCGTTGCAGGACAAATCGTCAGGCAGCTTGACTCGGTCTACATCAACAACGTGGTCTCCTGAGACCGACGACCTATCGGAAGGCATCAGGTTCATCAATC
>BGNK01002319.1:21746-105997 GCA_003297005.1 Symbiodinium sp. clade A Y106 | reverse complement strand
CGCTTGTCGAAGGGCGTAGGCGGTGTAAGGTTGCTACTGGGTGACAGTCTGTGCTCCCGGCTGTTTGGGCTGTGGCAGAAGGTTATCCTGGTGCAAGCAATGTGGTTTGCAGGTTGCTTCCAAGGTTTTACGGGCCCGTTGAAGGGCTCTGCTTCTTCTGTGAGTGCAGACTGTGTGTCGACTCACTGTGCAGGGATTACGGGTCTCCTTGCCTAAACACTCCTTGCATAGCCACGGTGAGACATCAGGCNTTTCAAGGTTTTAAGGGCCCGTTGAAGGGCTCTGCTTCTTCTGTGAGTGCAGACTGTGTGTCGACTCACTGTGCAGGGATTACGGGTCTCCTTGCCTAAACACTCCTTGCATAGCCACGTTGAGACATCAGGCAAACTGCTTCCTAAACCCAATCAGTAGTGAGCCGCAGGGAAGGTTCTTCCCTGGGCAGTTGTAGCTGTTCCGGGCGTAGAAAGAAGGACCGTGTACTCCCAATTCGTTCTTCCCTCCTTTTCACCTTAGTGCACGAAGGAGAGGTACGGGCACCTCATCCTTTGGCCCCTTTTTACGCGTTTCACCCCGACCCTCCCCCTGTTGAGCCTCGCTCCAGGAAGGCCCAATAGGGCGCGACTCTCAGTTCGCCGACAGGAAAGCATCGCCCATATAGGCTTAGTTGATGAGTTCAGAAGCCCCCAAGAAGTGTACACTTTTAGTTTTGTACCTGGTAATATTATCCCAAAAAGTGTAAAGTGTATCCACTCAGCTACTAAGTAGGTCGTTGAAGACTTGCGACCCTCCCCTTCTGGTGTTTACGGACTTTATCAAGCCGAAGAACCCGTCAGAAACCCTACAGAAATCTTCATAGACCTTTTTTCAAAGCCTAAACCGGAGTCGAATCCCTAACCCAAAATCCCATATCCTGAACCTCCGCGATAGCAGTGAAAAGCTAGTAAAGCAGAATAAAGTATGCAACAGAGATGCAAGGGAAAAAACACGTGTGGGAGAAACTCTGAACCCTAAACCCAAAGGTTCCTAAACCCTTAACATCCTTCTACCCTAAACACCAAATCCTAAACCCTATAAACCCTACAAACCCTAAAACCTAAGGTTCTTGGATTCCTAAACCCTAAACATCCTGAAACCGCTCCCCCCCAAAAAAAAAGACGGAGCCGGGCCACGTTTCCGCTCGGAGGCAGCGCAGCGCCTGGCCCAGGAGCAGCAGGCGCCAGAGGCGGCCCATGGCTACCAGGGCTCTTAGTGGTTGGGTTTAGGGTTTAGAGTTTAGCGTTTAGGGGTTAGGGTGGTTACTTGGGTTCTACAAGGAATCTTTAGGGTTTAGGGTTTGGGGTTTAGGGCGCCCAGCTGCTCCTCCTAAGGTTCCTTTAGGGGTTCCTTTCAGAGGGTACTATAAGGCTCCAAGGCTCTTTAGTGGTTTTGTTTTGATTTGTTTGTTTAGGGTTTAGGGTTCAGGGTTCAGGGCATAGGGGTTCGGGTTTAGGGCTCACAGGGCTCACAGGGCTCACAGGGCTCAGAGCTCTTTACCTTTAAGGCTCCATGTGCCGATGCCCTAAGGCTCCATGGGTTCCTTTTACGGGGTTCCTTTTTAGGGTACTACAAGGGTTCTACAGGGGATCTATTAAGGCTCTTTAGTAGTGGCTTTGATTTCGTTTCGTTTGTTTTGGGTTTAAGGTTTAGGGTGTAGGGTTGTGTGTGTGTATATATATATATATGTGTATATGTGTGTGTTGTGTTTGTGGTTTTGGTGCGGCTCCAGGGCTCAGGGTTGTTTGTGGCTGTGTGTAGAAGAGAGGGGATGTTAAGGAACCAGGGATCTGCAGTACTCCAGTTGTTTTAACGGATCTTTGTGAATTCTTCGTCTCGGTTGTCGGCGGCTGTGGAGAGCGAAGGAAGGCAAAAACTGGAGCTGTGAGAGGTGCTGGCATTTAGGGCTTTGGTGTAGGGCAGATTTTAGGACATAATCACGGCTACGGTTTTGTGCTGGGATAATAGCATAACACGGCTTCTCTTATGGACAGTGCCGGAGGGTGTGATGATGCTCGAGTTTGTGTCCAATGGTCTTTTGTTGAACTCGTTCTGCGTAAGTCAAGGTACGTGACGGGATCACATTAACATAGGGGCCTTAATAATTAGAATAATTAGGGTGTTGGAGCCCACGACCTGGTGCGCGTGCCTGTCATGTGTCCGACAGCCATCCTTTGGTTTCCGAGCCTTTTCTGTAAATTAAACATCTGACTACCCATCGACCTTATCTTACAGGATTCTAAATATGAACCCCCCAAAAAAACTACTATGGGGCATGTCCAATTATAGTCCGTAGACATAAATACACTGCAAGATGCTGTACTTTGTTTCCGACAACATAGATAGTTCTTAAGGCCCCTATTGTTTCTTAGATTCTGCCAGGTCCTGTGAAACACAGCGGTGCTGTCGCGGAGGGGAGCCTAGCTCTTGAGGTCGATGTACGCATCTAGTTAGTAACCAGTTAGTACATTTGACAACTAAGTACCAAGTATTGTAACGTCTAGGTGCATGGACCCCAACCTCCGAAGCATAAGTTCGAACACACCGTCATGTCAAAACAACACCCCAAGTCCACAAGCCTATTATTCTGAACCCTGCAACCCTACAGCCCTCCAGCTCTACACCCCTTAAAAACCGGAAACCCTCAAAGCTTTAGGCCGTACAGCGTCCACCCGGTGCCTTCAGCGTTTTCGACTTGCCTGAACTGCCTGCAGGATCTCTGAGGCGACCTGTGCACGGCGTCTGGCTTAGACTTCAGGGAGTGGGACACTACCCCTAAGGGTCCATGAACACAAATAGCATATACTTTGCCCTTAAAGTACTCCCCACATAGGTGCTTTGGGGCCAAAGTATATACTGTTTGGGCACATGGACCTTCAGGATACGGTGCGGTGTTCAGGGTGATGTCTCGCTCAGGCTGGCTTTGGGGGTTTACCCTAAGGGTCCTAACAAATTGGGGAACCTCAAAACTGAGGGTTTCTGAAACCGCAAAGAGACCCAAGGACTCTCCCTAGGACATTCCGGACCCTCCTAAGGAGATACCTGGACCCTTAGGGTAGGGCTGAGGGCTGGAGATCGGCTTGCCCACCGGGGTTGGGTGTTGAGGGTTTCTAGCATATGGGAGTTTCCGAGAATTAGGGGTACCTTAGGGTTCCTTCAAAGGGTTTCTATAAGGGTTCCTTTAAAGGGTTCTATAAGGGTTTAGAGTTTCCGAAAATCAGGGCGAGGTACCTCATTTTGGGGACCTTGTAGTAAGGATCCGAAACTAATTTAGGGTACTATATGAGGGTCCCGTCCCCTATTTTCGGAAACTCCCATATCGGCTTAGACTCGGGTCTACGGGGGCCGGGGGCAAAGATTCAGGGATGCGGCTTTGTGATTTAGAGTTTTGCTGAATACGAATGCTGACAGCGCGAAGGCCCACACCATGTGTGAACAGGCTTGGAGCAGTTTAGGGCACAGGGGTTGTATTATGTATTCTTCGTAGTGCCAGTGTGCTGTTGCTGTTCTGGAAGAGGGCCATGACAATGACTGGGTGTCATAAGGCAAGATGATGACAACGGCGAAAACTCAGTGGCAGTCTGACCGTCGTTAGGAACATGGTATGCATGACAGCGATGATGATCTGCCGCTGAGGGTGAAGATTGTCATGGCGCTGTGCGATAGCCGGTCCCAGCTAGGCATACATTTGCCAGTTTCTGCCACTCCGGCTAGGTATGTCTTGCAAGTACGTTCCTCAGAGGCATTTCTGATTAGTATATTGGGCAATCAAGCCACGCAGTGCGAAATCCAACGTTAGATACCCAAGACTTGGTCTTGCTCTCAGGCAAGTCTTCAAAATCAACTGACCTGCCACAGCTCTCCTCACATCCGCACGGCATCAAGAGGCTGAAAACCAATACCGCGCCTTGTCCGTATGACATTTCTCAGATCCTAAGCCAGCAGCGCTGGCTTAGGAAACACCAGGTCGCTGGGCCAGTAAGACGCGTTGATACTGGTAGTGGCCATCATCTTCGATTGCCCACTGTTTCGCTGGACGATTCGGCTTCGCATGTCTGGGAGTCAAACGTTGCCGAGAGGCGTTCTGGTTTGAAAAATCCGTTTTGTCCACAGCCGCTCCCCTTACACACTTCTGGAAAGGCAGCCCTTGCCACGAACGAAACACTCCGTGCAGACACCGGGAAGCCCAAAACAACCCCGAAACCCCTAAATACACCCCTCAATCCTAAACCCCTAAGCTCCTAAACCCTTGAACCACTCAACCCCAAAGCCAAAACCCCTAGACCCCAAACCCCATAGAGCCCCTATAAGGCCCTAAACTCCTAACTTCCTTCTTAAATAACCTGGCCCACAAACGTTCTAAGATAGACGAAGTATAAAAGTTCTCCCTTTGGCCATCTAAGTTAAAGGAAACCCATAAACCCTAAGCAAATAGCGCCATAGAACTCTTACTGTAGTACCCTTTAAAGGGCTCCAAAAGCCCTAAACCCTAAACCCTTATAGAGCCCTTCTGAGACCCTGAGCCCATACAGGAACACAAAACCATAAACCAATAGAAACTCTTAGTGTGGTAGTCTTTCAAGCCTCTACCCATGGGCTCCATAGTAGTTCCTTTTTGGGATTACTTTATAGGATTCCAAATTTAAATATATGGCCCCTAAAAGGAACCACTATGGAGCCTCTAGGTAATAACCTTAAACAACCCTCATCACTAAACTCAAAAAAAACGCTCACCGGCCTTTTGGCCGCAGCGATTCCGGCTCGAGAGGTTCAGCAGCAGGACCACCGCGAGAGGCGGATCCTGGAGCGGTAAAGGATCAGGTTTCCCTGAGGCTCCGTGTACCTATATAGTGTAAACTTATGCCTTAAAGTACCTATTATAAATATGGGGACTACATTAAGCCCCATGTATATATACCATATAGGTGCGCGGAGCCTTGAGTTTGTGGAGACTGATAGGGTCTTGCAGGGATACATAGGCACTTATAGTATGAAACTTTGTAGGTTTCATATGAGGTTTCCTTACGGATTCCTTTAAGACGTAGGGGCTACGACTTTTAGGCTTCTATAGAGTGCGGCCACAGGGGCTTCGGGTGGCTTCGAAGTCCTGTTGGCTGCGCTCCATCACGCTGACGCTAACTAAAGACTGTCAGGTAACCCAGGGTTTAGGGTTTAGGGTTTATCCCTAAGGGTCCAAGTACCCATATAGTAGGGCTTCAAAGTCCAAAAACCATAGGTAACCTATTGATTACCCTATAAGGCTCCTGGACTCTTGGAGTGAGGTCCCAAACCCCGGCCCCCAAAGCCGATACCCTCCCCCAGAAGGCCCAAGACCCTGATTGGAGCCTCAGGGTAAACGTAGAGTTTAATCTGCGTAGACAGGCAACAAGTTTTTGCTGGGTTCGAGGTGAAAAGAGTCACAAGTACACTAGCCAGGGCTACTGCACTGGCAGGCAAAACCTGAGCCCTCAACGATGGCATGCTTCCAAATCACTAGGTGTTTTCTGAGTCAATGACATCCTTCTTAAACTACTTAAAGGTGTTTGGGCTCTCTGGGATAGTTTCAATACCATTCAATTCAATGAGACCATCTCAATCATAGTGAGAAGCCCCATGACATCTACAGTGCTCAAACCCGTACGCGACTCCTAAACCCAGACCCCCACTCACCAAAACCATAAACGTGCAGCAAGAGCAATAACCCACCCACATGAAGAATCACTAATACTTAAGCCCCTTAACGTGACGTTTGAAAGTTCTGAGCAGCTTAAGAAGACCCTTCCCGTAGGCTAACACTAGCCCCAACGCCTTGTACAGCACGGCCTTCGCGCCCAAACCCTCAGCAATTAGATCTAAACTCTTCTAATAACTCTACGGAACGCTGTCGGACCTGCCAGACCTAGTACATTTAGACTCTAGCAAACGAAGAAAACAACTTCGATAATCTACAAGCAGCCCGTAAGCCCTTACCCTAAGCCCTGCCCCCAAAATGGCCTAAAGCCCCAAACCCCACAGCCCAAAACCTGACGCCCGAAAGCTGATTCGACAGGTCTGCCAAGCCCTGAACCTGAACCCTAATCGCTAAACCTTAAACCCTAAGCCCTGCTTCAAACCCCGTGGGCCCCCGGCCCCCGGCAGCAGAAGAGCCATGGAACCGACTTGGGAGAGGTGACCCCAGGCCTGAGCTGCTGTATTAAGCTGGGTTCTTGTTACTTAAAGGATCATGGGACTTAGTAACTAGGGTGATAACTAAGGGAACTGTAGTTATATCTACATATAACTCCAATTATGGTACTTCTAACCGTACTTACTAGGTCCCATGATCCTCCAAGTAAGGGATTTAAGTTAAGTTAAGCCAAGGTAACTTAAGGTAAGTTCCTTAACAAGAACCCAGATTAAGGGTCACAAGGGGTCAATCTGCGTTCTTGTTAAAAGCCTGAGTTAGCATTTTTTTACTGGCAGGGTTCCACTAAGGGTTCCGTAAGGGTTTAGGGGTTAAGGGATTTAAGTTCAGGTACCATATAAGGAAACCATATCATTTACTATAGATCTCTGATATGGTAACTTAGATAGATTAAGTTTCTCGAAAAGAACACAGATTAAGGGTCACCAGAAGTCACTAATTGGGTATAGGGGTTCTACAAAGGGTTCTGCAAGGGCTCCATTAATGGGCTTTACAGGGTTTCTAGGGTTTTGAAGGTGCAGAGGACCCAACAGTTAAAGGTACTCGGGTTTGGGAAAGCAATCATGCAGGTGAGTGTTTGGGAGAATATACGAGGAAAGGGTAGTGGGACCCTTGGGGTGGGGGCTTGAACAACCATAATAAGCTCCTTTCAAGGGTTCCTTTGCAGCATGAAGGTTTCGGGGCCTGAGCAAGTAGAAGAGGGGTTTGGGCTTTAGGGGTATCTCACGGTCTCCCGATACCTTAAACCTTGCATTCACCAACCCCTGAGCCCTTCAACACCAAAACCTAAACCCTTAAAGCAAGGCCTTTCATCTTAACACCTCTAGTATTACATATAGGGCCGTTAACAACCGGACGAAGAGGTCTTTGCGTCTAGGGTGTTGGGGTTGTGGGTTCATAATTACAAAACGAACCCGAAGGAAGCTTGTGGCTTCTAGCCATGAAGGCCCCGGTAATAACACAATTAACACCCTACCTTAACCTACCAACACCCTACTTTTCTGTAGGTCCTTATGATAAACCCTACAAAAACAGTCGGTTCTGGTGTTTTAGGTAACCCTTATGCCTTATGGATCCCTTTAAAGGTACCCTTGAAGGAACCGCTCTAGATCCCTTTAAATAAAAGAAACCCAGGGTACCCCTAAGTCCCCTGTTAAGGCAGGGGCACAGGCAGCCAAAGCAGCTCCAGGTCCCCGCGCCGGTGTGGAAGCCGAGTTGATGAAGGATTCCACAGTTGGAAGCCTCGCGGCCTGTTTCGAGGCGCTTTCTTCTCGGTTTTCAGGATTCAGGTCGGATTTAGGCTTCAGGGTCTGGTACAAGGCCTTTGGCTTGCGGGGTGTTCAGGAATTGAGGGATTTAGACTTTATCCGTCGCAGCCGAATGTTTGCACAGGTTTCCGGCGCGCCACAAGGTTCTGTGGGGGTGTTGGGCCGGGCTTGCTGCTGAGGATCTGGATTCAGGGTGATGAAGGAGGTTTTTGGTTTGGGGCTGTTGGATGATTTATGGATTTGACGGAGTTGGGGTTCGAGGTCAGGGGGGCTTAGGTGTCAGAGGAATTTGAGTGGTCTGGACCCTGACGATGTTCTGCTTTGTTCACAAAATGACAAAGTGCTTGCATGTCTACTTCCCAAGCAAGGCCCAAGCAGGCTGGCTCTGCAATGTATCATTACTACAAGAAGCATGATTGAAGCATGTCTACTGAGTCTACTGCCAGCATTTCTGGTGCACCTCTTCCCAGACCCCCGGGAGGATCTAGAAAGTAGATCCCCTAATTTGGGGCCCTATACTACTAAGGGTACTTTATAGGAACCCCCATTAAGGGATCTACTTCAACGGCACCCCCCTGATCAAAAATGTCAGCACCTCGGCTCCGCGGTTGTCCAGATCAACCTATGCAGAGACTCAAAATCCAAGAGGGTCCATATACACTCCTATTATGGAATTAGGGTTCCAAAACCATAGTAGGGATGGTCTTTTGGGACCTAATTCCATAATAGTAGTGCATATGGACCCTCTGGGAATGTACCCTTTTAAGCTCTTTTGTTTATATGGGTACTGTTAGTCTCGGATCATGGGCCTTAGTGCCTAGGATTATAACAGCTTGTATTCATTGATACACCAAGTACTAACATACCTATAAACATACTTACTGTAGTGCTAAGCAAGTCCTATGATCCTTCAAGGAGGGTTCATAGCCCAAGATCTTGCCATGCAGTGTTGTTGAGGGAACCCAAGATTCGTTAGATAAGGATCCCTCAATTATGGAAGGTCGCTGCATGTGATTGACTTTAAACCATCTTGGGAAATTCAAGCATTTTCCTTACCTTGCGGGTAACTTGGGCTCTTTGGGGTATGAAAAAAACCTTGAGCCAGAGAAAGCTCTCCGTCCTGAACTGACTATTGCGAAACCTGCATCTTGAAGCAGCACGTATTGCGCTAGGGTGTCTCCTCCACCAAACACCCTCCCACTCCCGACCCATCAAAGCCATCAGACAGTGGGACGAAGGTAGGGAATAAGGACCGCTTGCAAACGCACTCCTGTTGGGGATGACCTCTTGACCTTTTGTAGGCAAACCAAGACTTGCTTATGAGATCCCTTGCAGCACATAGGAGCTGACATAGGAGCACCAAACACTACAATCCTAACTTAAACCCTGAACAACCTACTTTTTCAGGGACCTATATAAGAAAATCTTAATAAGGAGCTACAAAGGTAGGTTATTCAGGGTTAAGGAATGCCCTGAGCTGAACCCGCGTGGCTTAGAGCCCCACGAGCTGCACACCGAGACCAAAGTCGCGGAAGTCCTTTCTGCGTGGCTTCCCCTACCCTAATGGTCCAAGTGGTCCTTGGTTACGGTTTTTGGTACCCAAAGTGGACCCAAAGTCCTATAATAGGGAGTAGTTGCTTGGACCCTTAGCGCTAAGGCTCCATGCACCTATATACGGCTGATGGACAAAATCCTGCATGACCCATGATAAGGAATATACCATAATTCCCATAGTTTAGGGTCCTTAAGGTAATGCAGGATTTTGTCCATCAGCCGTAGTATATACTGAGGCCTCGAAAAAGGTTCCTACATAGGTACTTTAATCTAAGGCCTCAGTTTCTACTAGGTACAGGGAGCCTTAGGGTCTGTGTGGCTTAAGGTCTGGGGTTGAGGGCTTGGAGTTTGTCTGCTTATAGGGCTCACGACTTCTAGATTCAGTGTCAGGGGTTTAGCTGTTCGACTTTTCGTGTGTGCAGTTTAGGGCACAGGCTGCAGCTTGGGCGTGGGGGGCTTGCCCTAAAAGCGAGACCCCCAAACCCTAGACTTTTAAACCCTATGGCTGCGGGCTGGTTCTGCATTAGGCTCTTCTATCAGAGCGTCTTTCTTGCTAAGGGCTGACCTGGGCCCAAAGTGTGAGGCCTTGCTTCGAGTTGAACCTTGAAACGATATTATGGAAAAAAACGTGTGAATCCCTGTGCAACTGCTGATGGACACGATCCATCCTGCAGTACCTTTCCATCATCACTGCGACTTCCTGCTCCGACTGCTGTGGAAAACACATGTTGTGTAATTTCTGCATGTGCTTTCGAGACTGCCGCGAACCGTTGAGGCCCTGAGCCGTATTCTCTTTATGCTGAACCTTTGCGCCCACTATCAACGCTGCATCCTACTACAGCCTGAGACCCCAGACCAACAAACGGTAGGCGCTAGAAGTTCTAAGTCCTGAAGCGCAAATTCTGCATTTTGCACAGCTACCGAGCACTAGCCCTGGGCTCGCTAAATCCCCTTATACCCCGGAAAAAGGCCCGCCATATCCGGGGTCTGGGGGAAATCTGTGCGCAGGTTTTGCCTGAAGCCTCACGCCTCGCGAAAGCATGGCCTCCAAGTTCAGCAAGTGCTGCAACTCGGCAGCCAGCTCCTGCGAGGATCCAAAACACATTAGTGCGTCGTTCTTAGAAACTCAAGCTTACCTTTGATTGAAACTTCATCTTACTACTGATGACTGATTTACTGCTGTGCTTGTCTCGCGGTGCTTCGAAATTCGGCTCGCACCCACAATACAACCTCAGGCCATCGGAGCAAGAAACAGCGACAACATACCTCGGACGAACCAACCACAAAAACCTAACACACCGACGCAGAATTAGCATAGGCCTACATGCAGGGCCATCAACTGATCACTAAGCGTTTAGGCTGCCGGGTCAAAGGTTGGGATTCAAACAACCTGCATATCGTTTCTGGAAAAACCCTGCGCCTCAAGCGCTTAACGGGCAAACTCTCGCCGACTCGCTTGAGCAAAGTCTGACTGCGACATGAAGCAAGGTCACAGAATTCCACATGTTCGTCGACTTGCAGCTTTGACATGCTTTGACTATATGATCTCGTTTCCATAGCAACATGTAGCACAACAAGTTCGCCATAAGAACTGCCGCCGGAAAGCAACAACCGTCAGCCCCGAACCCACAGTTGTGCTTCCGTAGATGCCCAGCGACACTCTTTATACTTTTACGTGAAGTGGTTGGCGGAGCCATATCTATGATGCTGGCTGGGGTAGGAACCCATGTAGACTCGGTATGCTAGACTTAACCATGTCTCTGGAAACAGAGAATGAGAAAGATCTGTCCGCTGGAAACTCAAGACGAGCTCATGGCAAGTATGTGTAACGGATCCTCGATATCCTCGCCCGGGTTGTTGCTTCTTCGGCTCCGAATCATCTCCTGCGAAGTGTTTGAAAGGCTGCAAGGTTCAGCAGCTTTTCGCTGCGCTCCGTTCATCTTGTACCTATCCCATGTGCTCAACGAAACCATGGGTTTCTTTATTCCGAGGTTTCACAACAGGGCACGCGAAACTGAAACTCTACATGTTCATGTTCGGAGGCCTCAGGACTTTAACTTTGGTTCCACTATTAGCTTATTGAACGAACGAAACTGTTGCTTGGGGTCCTGTGGTATGCAAGTCAAAAACCATGTGCCGAACAAACCCGTCCTCAGGCTCTTCCTATGTCGGTATCTTTTGAGGCCTAAGTACATACTATATGGGCACATGCAGCCTTAGGGATAGGCCGAAATACCGCAAACCGGGCCTCAGACGTCGACCATTAAATGCTTCTGCCCAGTTCCGTAAGGGTTCCAGGGTCCCAATAGTTGGGTACTTGGGTTTGGGATAGTGATTCTGTAGGTTCCCATTTGGGAGAGATTTAGGACTAACTATGAGGTGAACTTTAGCCAAGCCGTCCTCAGCCGGATAAATGCCTTTAACAGCTTCACCTGAGTTCAGCATGAGCCCAGAACATAGAGAGAGGCTCATTTCCCATGCAAAAAACTCTGGGCTTTCTGGGATCTAAGGGTTCAGAGGCCCTGCAACCCTACCAGCTGCCAAGCAACCTGAACAGTAACCCAACAAGCCTCCCCGCCCTAATCCCCACCCTAAACCCCACCTTAAAACCCTAAACCCTAATTTGCTCGATTCATCCCCCAGGGCTCCCGTTACCTAAATCGTAGGTTACTTGGGTATCCAAAAACTAGGTTCCCCAGCAGCCCCTTAATAAGGGTACCCTTTTTCCTACTATTCGGTTTTTAATAAGGGAACCCAAAAAGAAAAAGGGTAGAAGGGTATTACTGGGGCACCTAGACAAACAGTATATGGTTAAAAAACCCTACACTTGGGCCCTAGGGATCCACCTAATGGGAAGTCCTGGAGGAGATGTTGCTCGAGCACATGTCCTGTGCGCATTGTGAAACAGATTTGGATGACTAGGGTAGGGTTCAAAAAACGGTGCAGGTAGCGCAGGGCTTCTTTCTAGGAATTACAATTACAGGATTTATCGGGCTTGCAAGCTCATAGTTTTCGGGTGTGGAGCTGACTGTTCTAGTTTTGAAGTAGCGGTTGAGTAAACACAGCACTTGGAGGATGAGGGTAAGCAGGCTCCAAGAAGAGTTAAAGGAAAGCGAGTCCTTATCGGACGTGTCCTTTCTACGTGTGAGCTCACGGACTGCTTCCTGCCATCCTTTCACTGAATAAATAGTCACCCCGCCCTAGACTTAGGATTAGACTGTCACTATACTAACAATAACAACAGCCGCGACAACGTGTACCACACAAAACATATGACAAACTGACTTGGGTCAAGGGCTAATATCTGGGTCCTGCCCCCATACAGCAACAGTCTATATCAGGGCTACCACAAAGGGCCTCACACAATATCTATATTACGAACATTATTCCACCGGTACTAAGGCGGGGGGGGGCAGCCGCCAAGCTAATATCATGTTCGGCAGTCAGCATGCAGCAGATTTCAAAATGCCACCCTGTCGAAGGTCTTGCAACAGAAGTAGGGCCCAAAAAAAGCACATAAGCAAAATTAGGATAGGGATATCCCATGTAAACCCCCTTATAAAGAACCCCAATAAGGTAGGGATCCCTATAAAGTGCTTATGGTTATGTGCTTTTGGGGTCCCTGAAGAAGCAGAGCACCCCCACCCTTCTGCAAGAACGCCAAATTGAATCGACACGGATGCACTGATTCCCCCCCCCCCCCCCAAAAAAAAAAAAACAGGCTACAATCATAAGCCCGAGAGACCCACATGACATGAAACAACATGGCAAGTATTGAAAGCCCTGAGCAGATCAGACAGATCCGATGGGGAAGCCCTAGTGAAGTATGCATAAGGCCTTACTCAGCCCTGTCAGCCCTAAACGGCCCTACTAAACTGCCCTAAACTCTGAACCCTAGGATGAAACCCGAAGGCCTAGACCCTGAAGCCTTAGTATGAACCCTGAAGCCGCGAACGCCCTAATATAGGGGCCTTAATAATCAATAGGGTCTGCGGGAATATTATACTATAGTTATAATAAGGACCCCCCCCCAAAAAAAAAAAACTATTCTAAGTACTAAGGCCCCTACCTTATATAGTACCCTTATAGATCCCTTATAGTAGCCCATATAGACCCCTTTAAAGGAACCCTATTTTTGAGGCCCCTATATTAAAGCCCACTCTCCGACTCCGAGTCCGATATCCTTGCGACACAGCGCCGAGGAGGGCAGCAACCTGCCGAGCGGAGCCAAACGCCTCCGCCAGAAAAGAGCTAAACGGGCTGAGGGTTTAGGGCTATAGGGGTTTAGGACTTTAGGGGTTTAGGGCTTTAGGGTTTGGCCTGATAGGGTCGACGGAATGGGTTTTAGGGTGCAAGTTTTGGGATTCATAGATTTGGTTGTTGCTCGATTGGGTTCAAGGAATCAATCACTGGAGCGCGGGGCTATAGGAAATGATTTAGATTTTGTCTTTTCTTGCAGCATGGTTTCGAGAGTTTTGTCGTCGGCGGGTAGGACTTGGAATTGCGAGAATTGTAGGCGCCACAGGTTCGTGGCGCTAGTGCAACTGCCACAGGAGGGTGTCCGGTGCGGAAAGCCATTCACAGCACAGTATCCAGGACTTGAAATCCAAATTGAGTACTTGGACTTTCTAAGTCTTGCTGCTAGGTAGCGCACTTTGATTTGCACGTAGCGGCTTAAATACTGGCCCTGACAAGCAATAATTAATAAGGTTCTATACCTTCGACCTACCAGAACAGAAAGCAGAAACCTCGAACCACCCATTCACGCAAATTACAGGCTCGTGTTTCGTGTGCTCCGACATATTAATTATATAGACGGCGTCGCTTATGGTTCGCGAAGCACAGCGACTCTAAACTAGAAAAGATACAAATACGAAAAGCACCTATTCACGTGGTGTCCAAACCCTTTAAGCCTTTAATCATGGCCTTGAGGACCCTGTTAAGCCCATGGAAACCATAATATATGGTTCCGCAGTAGCCTCCTCATAATAAGGGCATCCCTTCCTCCTACTATTTGATATTACTAAGGGATCCCAACAAGAAAAAAAGGCAAAAGGATACTACTTGGGAATCTACAGCCCTGTTAAGCCCATGGAAATCAAAAGCAAATTTATCGAGGCCTGAAGACCGGGCATAAACGAGTTGGACCTGGGTCCACTGAGTGTGGGGCTCAGTACGGGGCTTAGGGCTTTAGAGTTTTGGGCTTCATGTTTACGGTTTTGAGTTTAGGGCTTAGAGCTTAGGGTTCAGAGTATTGTTGTTTAGGTTTGGGGCGCGTGGTTTGTGTTTGGGTTTGGGGTTCTGTTCTTGTTGGCTTAAATGTTTAAAGTATGGATCTGCAGGCCGCATGTTGATTGGGCTCTTCGCTCTAAGCAGGCGTTTCAGGAGCTGCAGGGTTCCCAGAGACTCCAATACCCCTTAATTAAGGAATATATACCTTAAATTATAGTAGGATCCCTGCTATGATTTAAGGAATATTCCTTAATTAAGAAATATACCTTAACTTATAGTAGGATCCCTATTATGATTTTAAGGAATATTCCTTAATTAAGGAATATACCTTAAATTATAGTAGGATCCCTATTATGATTTAAGGAATATTCCTTAATTAAGGAATATACCTTAAATTATAGTAGGATCCCTGTTATGATTTAAGGAATATTCCTTAATTAAGGAATATACCTTAAATTATAGTAGGATCCCTATTATGATTTAAGAAATATTCCTTAATTCAGGAATATACCTTAAATTATAGTAGGATCCCTGTTATGATTTAAGGAATATTCCTGAATTAAGGGATTTTCCTTAAATTATAGTAGGATCCCTATTACGATTTAAGGAATATTCCTGAATTAAGGGATATTGGAGTCTCTGGGTTCACAGGCTCTGCGACTTTAAGGCTCCAAGGATTCCGGATAACTCTGACTTAACACTCAACCCTGGGGATCTAAGGACTCATACTGTTGATGGACAAAATCCTGCGTGACCTTAAGGACTCTAAACTATGGGAATTATGGCATATTCCTTATAATGGGTAATGCAGGATTTTGTCCATCAACAGAAGGACTCATGTATTAAGGCTTTTGGGCCCAAATTGCCAAAGACCATACTATATAAGGCTTTTGGGCTATTTTGATCCCCAGGGCAAGTTGTGCAATCACTGGCATAGGACCCCGAAATATGGGTTTATGCCGGAACGCGGGGCAGATGGTTGGGAATGGCGTAATATGGTACATGTATTTGGGATGGCTAGCCTGACAGTGTTCGTGGGATGCACCTTGAAGCGACCTTTCACGCAAGCTGCCGAAGACAAAAACCAGAAAAAGAAATTCTTTCGCGATGCTCGGGTGACGGCGAAGAACCGAAATCCCCGCGAGCGTTGGTAAGAGATTAACGTTGGGGTCTAGGCTAGAGGCAACCATTTTCGTTGCCCTGGTGCAGGTTTGCTGTGGCCTAAATTGCAGATGCCACAAAACCTTTTAGATTTCCGGGCCTCTTCAAGCCAAGCTACCTTTCGTGAGAGGATCCGACAACAGCGATCCCTTTTTTGGGGGGGCCTTTATTCTCGCTCGCTCTCTCTCTATCTCTCTTCCTCGCTTCCTCCCCCTCTCCTCAAGAAACCCAGGAAGCCTCAAACATGTCAAAAAGGCCAAAGAAACAAACAATTAAGCATTCCCCAACGACCTGGGGCCAGTACACTGCGTCAGCCTGCAGAGGTCTGCTTGGGATTGAGCGTTCGCTTTCCCTAAGAGTCCAGGTGCCCAAATAATGCAGGGTTTTAGGTGGAAAAAACCATCCAGATGAGACTGTTGATGGACAAAATCCTGCATGACCCATAATAAGGAATATACCATAATTCCCATAGTTTAGGGTCCTTAAGGTCATGCAGGATTTTGTCCATCAGCAGTAGTATCGCCCTCTGGGTTTCCTTCAGGGTTCAGAAGATGTTGCTTTCCCAAAGGCTCCATGTACCCATATAGTAGGTACTTAGGCCTTAAAGTACCCATATAGGGATCCCTTTAAGGCCTAAGTACCTACTATATGGGTACATGGAGTCTTAGGGTTTCAGGTTGTCCAGGTTCCCTGGTCCCCGCCCTAAGGCTCCTGGACCCTTGCAGTGAGGTCCCAAACCCTAGCCCCCAAAGCCGAAACCCTCCCCCAGAAGGCCCAAGACCCCGTTTGGAGCCTTAGGGCGGATGTTATCTAATTATTACAGTACTACATGGGGGACCTAGTCAATTCAAGCATGAGCTCTAAACCCTAGACTCCCACGCCCTTAACCCCTAATGCAAAAGGATTTGCTAGACATCCCTCCATTGCACTTTGGGGAGGTAGCTCATAAAGCTATACAGACATATACAGACCTACAATACAAAGAAGCCGTACTCCTGATGGCTAACGCCTGGTTTGGTCAATGTTCAGTATCTCTACGATAAGGAGTCGCCTCTGCACCAGGCAGCATGGCTCCGGAGAACAGTGACCTTGGCCAGCAAAAAAAGGAAACTGCGTTCTTGACAAGGATTTTGTATAGGTCCGTACGGTGTTAGAAAAGGTTCCATCTGTTTTCGTAGTGTTACATCGGGCTGTGTTGCCTGATTGTATACGGGCTCTATCCTTCTCTACAGCCATCTATGCTGCTTTTCGTTAGGGGCTCCTGTTTGGAGATAGGGTCTATGCCCTGGTACTTCATGAAACTCCAGTACAATGCCCTGGGACAGACTAAAAAGAAAACTGCAGCACCCAGATGAACATAGAAGCATGTTCTACTCCCTAGGATGTCTTGCCATATTTCCGATGTACTTGAGGAGTGGTCCTCCTGATCGAAATCTTGGTCTGTAACTATTAAGTTTCTAGGTCTTAGTAAAGGTATTTACTGCCTAGCAGTGTTTGTGTCAGGGCTTTCGGCTTGGAGTTGGAGTCCGAAAGAGCCTAGTGCTCCCCTGAATTGAGCACTGCTCCCTGACTAAGACTTCTCGTTCTGACTTAACTTCTGCACCAATCCACAGAGAAAGGGTCTTGGGCTCTTTTTTGGAGGGAGGATGGCAACAGGCATGACCCTGGTCCATGTCCGACCTTTTGCGTGCTCTGATCCAGCAAAGCGAGGCATAGATATCACTGCGCTGGCCCAAGGCATACATACTTCAACTGACCCTGAACCTGTGTAGCATCCTCTTCAGTACGTCCCCTACTGCCTGAAGCCACCAATAAAGCCAACTCATAGCACTCGCCGCCGATCCGATCAGGACCTAACAGTTTCTAGTGGGCGCAAGAAAGGTTCCGAGCTACGTTACCTATGTCGCGGCTTACTGTTGCTGAAACCCTGTGTATCAACCTTCCAGGGTGCCTGAACCACCTCCCCAGAACTGTCGAGTGCCTTGGGCCCTTGGGCCATTTGGGAGGTTCCGAAAATTAGGGGTACCTTATTTTGGGGTCCTTGTAATAAGGATCAAAATATTTAGGGTACTATATTAGGGTCCCCTATTTTCGGAAACTCCCATTTTGGGGCCAACGGGGCCCTGCTCTAGTCATTAGCATTCTGCTGCCCTGGGATGCCCAGTTGCCTTCATGATGGATTGCCCATGTCCTTAACAAGACCGTGAGGTGGCTGGGCTCTCATGATAGAGTTCCTCAAGAGGGAGGTCTTCCGGGATCCCACACAGGAGCCCTACCCCCTCGGAGCGGGGGTTTTCCGGGCATATGCGACGGGCGCCGTCGCAGGAAGTGGATCTTCTCTCCACTAGTGGCTGCAAAGGAGTCCCACGAGTGCACCGCGCTAATACAAGGCCCTTGTTTCTTAGCATAGTGTTTCAGGGCTATGGCTATACTATCGTATATTTTTTCAATCGCATTTTAGGGCTTTAGTTGTATGTGTATATATATAATATAGATATATAGATATATAACTATATTATACTTATGATTGTATGGGGACGATAGCGATATTCCGACCCCTATATCGAGCGAAACCCCTCGTTACATGACCCAACCTAAACTCCCCAGACGCCACAAAAACAATGAAATTAAGGATAAAGCATACTAGGGCTCCTGCTATAGTTTAGGGGATTCATTCAAACCCCTTAATTAAGGAATATACGGTAAATCATACTAGGGCTCCTGCTATAATTTGGGGGATTCACTCCTCTCCGGGCCGAAAAACAAACACCATAAGGGTGGCAGTTTCAGGAGTTTGAGGGTGAAAAGGTCGAGTTGTCTTGCCCCCGTGGGTGTGGGTTCCTGTGCACCCTAAACACTTTAGAGACCCACCCATCCACCCACCCACTTACCGACATTACATACATTCATTCATACACACATACAGGCACAAATACATCTCACGACGCCAGCCTTCAGGCACACAGTTCAGCACAACACCGAAGTCATACTAGCGACAGCCGCTTCAGGGACTCAGGATTTCTTGCGGGAAAAATGTCGCTGCGCCATTCGTGTCCGAATTGCCGGCAATGAGCGCGCGACCAGTTCCAGTGTTGAGGGTTTGGAGTTGATCGGGGTCCTTCCACAAACCCTAGACCCTAAATCCTAAACCTTAAACCCTAAACCCTACGCCCACAAACCCTAAACCCACAAAGTCTAAACCTACGGTTCCCAGTCTCCAAAAGCGCCTACCAAGGCCTTCAGGTAGCTCATGCGTTTCTCGTAGCTCTACCCTCAGGCTCAATTACCTAAGTAGGGTTTTGGGCTCCTGTATTGTATAGTTATAGTGAGGAACTCTGATAATAAAAACAGTAGGTTGCTGGAGTACATAATGTATGCTTAGAAACCTACTATTTACGCAACTGGATCTAGGGTTAAGCATCACGTGCTTGCGCTCCTTCAGATACTATGAGATACTTTCAGAGTGTACCACAATACACTAAGGGTCCAAGTTTTCGACTGGTAGGGTTTCAAAGTCCTTAAAACCATTCAGAGAATTTTCAATTTAGTCTATGGAAACCCTGCTATTGGGGTAGTTGGATCCTCTACCCTATAAACCCTAAACCCTAAGCCCCTAAACCCTAAGCCCCTAAACCCTAAACCCTAAAACCCTACACCCTAAACCCTACACCCCTAAACCCTAAACCCCTAAACCCCTAAACCCCTAAGCCCCTAAACCATAAACCCCTAAAGCCCTACACCCTCAACCCTACACCCCTAAACCCTAAACCCCTAAACCCCTAAGCCCCTAAACCCTAAACCCTACACCCCGATCCCCAACTTCAAAGCCTTTATGCGTACTTTAGTACGGCAGTACGGCGCCCCAAGATAACCTTAAGGACGAAATGAACCCTAAAAGGGTTTAAGGTTCATATACCATATAGGGATTCATAGTATATGGGTATAGGGCCCCTACTTTTAAGGGTCATTTCGTCCTTCAGGAAACCCTCAACAGCGGGCTCCATGGAGTTGCTGAGTTGGAACTCCAGTCTCTGGCAGAGGCCGGGTTTTGGATCAAAGGATTTGATATAACGATCCTTTCAGCGGTGCCCCTAAACCCTAAACCCTAAACCCCTAAACCCTAAACTTTGCAAAAAGTAGGTTCCTTTAGAGGGCTCCTTTATGGATTTCAGGGGGACTCTGGGTTTTTGGATCAACTGACTTCACAATGAGAACGGGGTTCCTTCAAGAGCTGCTTTAAAGGAATCTATATTGGGTTTGGGGGTCGGTTTCAGGACTGTAATATAGGAGCCTTAATAGTGACGATAAGGTTCCTTTGAGTGCCACGGAGTTAAGGCTTTGGGGATTAGGGTTTAGGGGCCTTATAAAGGGACTATCAGGAGATAGGATTAGTAACTATTGCGACACCTATACTGCGGTTGAGAGTTCATGAGTGTAAGCCCCTGATTCAACAACGCTTTGTCTTTAAAGGCCTTAATCAACGGCTCCCTATCATAACTCTTGTCAAAAAAGAAGGGGTTTGCTAATGAGGGGCCCCATGCAAGGTTCGTTCTTTCTTATGGAACAGTAAGGACCCAATAATAGGGTCCCTGGAGGCATAGGGTAAGGGAGCTGGGTAGGACGCGGGGGTTTGGGAGGTGTCGAAGTTCACCTACACAAAGTAGTGATAAATGCCCGACTGCCCTTCCTGACTGCGACAGCCCCATTAGGGGGTAAGGCTCGAGGGACTAAGGCTTTGGGGCTTAGCATTCCGCAAGCAACGTCCTCAAGGTTTTACACTCGAGAAATACACATGACTAAACCCTAGACAACATACCAGAAACTCTTCGAAAACTACTTGTATCTAAAACAATGCTCTGTATACCTCATCTCAGTGCATACTTTCAAGCTATGATCTGTCCCTTCGAAGCCATCTTCCAGGTAATATAGAAGGCTATACACAATTATCAATACTATTCCTGAGGGTTCAGGGTTCAGGGTTTGGCATAGAAGTCGACATAATTAGAAATAGTATTCCTGCGGGTTCCTATTACAAGACCATGGTATAACGTGCCCCCCGCTTTTGAGATCATTATGGCCCTGTACCAAGGCCTACAGAACCTCGTATAGAACGCTTGCAAGACCCTCGAAAAATCTTTAAAAAGAGCCTGCTAAAGGAACCCGATTCTACTATGTTCTGATTATCAAGGCCCCTGAACCCTATATAAACCCCTCACAACCCTTTTAGAGACCTTAAAGGAACCCTGTTAAAGCAACCCTGCTCTACTTATAAAGGCCCCGATGTTACCCGGAACCTTAGCCTTAGACCCCTAAATTACACCGAAGAAGATGTCGAGTGGGGGTACTTGGAGGTTCAGGGGCAGTTATAAGTGGGGGAATAAGTAAGGTAACTATAATTATAACCCATATTAGGGGACGTATAACTCCACTTATAACTACCCATGAACCTCCAAGTAGGGTTCAAGGGTTGAGGGGTGTAGGATTAAAGTTTAGGGCCTAGGGTTCTTCGGAATGGAAGTTTAGGATTTAGTCTATTCTTATAGGGCTGAGTACCCTAGCCCAAAAAAGGTTAACCTTTTCAAAAAATGGTAGGGGTATATAAACCCAAAAAGGTTAAAGGCTACACACTCAGCTACTAAGTATTCTTGCGGTTTTAGGGTAAAGGGTTTTGGGGGTTGGGGCTTGGGGCTTAAGGGTCTGAGGCTTTCATGTTCTAGGCTCTGGGGGCGCTAAGTATGCAAGGTTCGGACGTTTCTAAGAGGCGAATACCTCTATAAGAACTTCTCAAACTACCATCATAACATAGTTTTGCTATTAGGTTCTTGGTACAGGGCCTAATATAGAATGTATAGGACCCTACAAAAAAGTAGGTTAACATACGGCTTCAACAGTCTATGATCAGGTGAGCTTCTTGAGAAGAGAACACCCTCTGCCTCTGCCATTTACTGGGTCCTCAAGTTGGGTACCATCCTCGCCTTAAAAGTGCTATACATTGGGTCCTTCCCCCTTAAAGTACCTGTTACCACAATGGGTAATAGGAGTTATAATAGCCCCCTTAATAAGGCCCCTATAAGGACTGTTACTGTCATCCCAAGCTATACAGCCTTAGGCTTCGAAGGCTTTAATGTGCTCAGGGCTCCAGGGTGGTGTATTGTGTAGGGGCTAAGGTTGAGGCTTTAGGGTTTTTTTTGGGGGGGGTTAGGGTTTAGGGGTTTAGGGTTTAGGGTTTAGGGCTTCAGGGTTTAGGGTTTAGGGGTTTAGGGGTTTAGGGGTTTGGGGTTTAGGGTTTAGGCAGCTGAACTTCAAGAGCAAGGTGCGCACACACACAGACTTCTTGATTTTACATGGGTAGTTGTCAAAATTATGGTGCCTTTTTGGGGTACCCTAAATATTGGGTGCCGTATTATATTAAGGACCCAAAAGAGACCATAATTTGACAACCACCCACCTATTTCATGGAGAGGAACGTGCAAAGTTCCAGGCAGCCTACTAAATCCCAAGTAGCCGGTGCAAGCGAGGAAGGGTCCCCTTGGCTTACCTTTGGTTAGTAGGGAATGGAGGAATGGGGTACAATTATAACTACTAGTACTACCATCCTTCCATTCCCTACTAACCCAAGGTAGGTTGGAGTCCGCTAAGAACTCCTGCATGGCCGACGCGGCCCTTGTGATTTAGGCCTTGTAAGGCTTTAGGGCTCTTTGAAGGGGAGTTTGGAGCTCTAGAAGCTGCTGGGGGGGGGGCTTGGGGCTGTAGGGGCTTCTAGGAATTGAGACTTGCGGGGTTTAGGGCTACATGTTTGGCTTCTTGTGGCTGTGAGGCTCTGTTGGCGTTCACGGTTTAGGATTTTAGAAGTTCAGGGTTTTGGGTTGGGGCTCGCTGACATGGCCTCGTCTGTGTTGCGCAACATTGCGTTCATAAGATCGCAAAACTTCAATCATCGAATGACGGTGCCGGCTCTTGGTGGCTCTGATACTATAACGCGCTTAAGGTTCAGGTTTGTATAGGGTCCGACAAGGGTACTGTACGGTCCATGTTTTGTTCATTCAGCTGAAAAGGCTCCGTTTTGTCGAACAGCTTAAGCAAACTAAAGTTACAGTTACTAAACACAGGCATACACTGAGTCATATGTTCTCAAACTATGATAGCTTAAACTATGTTCCTGGGTCGGAACCCAAGTAGCCATGGGCGGGGTGCTTACACAAACCATCAAACAAAATTCCTTCTAGAGAAACCTACCGTCTAAAAATAGTTATGTAACGAAAGAGGTTCCATATACACTACCACTATGGATTTAAGTCCCCAAAACCACAACCAAGATGGTCTTTTGGGACCCAATTTCACTTCCATAATGGTAGTACATGTGGACCCTGTGGGACCCTAAACCCTGAACCGTTCTGTAAGTCTTTAGGATCCTTTGGGAAGCAAGCCTGAGCCGTCGCAGAGCTGCAGGCTCCGCAAGATAAAGAAGCGGCGGCACATCCGCACCTGGCTAATATAGGGTTTTCATAGTTTAAAAAGGTTTAGGGTTTAGGGTTAATAGTTAGAAAAGGGTCTTAATAAGGTTTAGGGTTTAGGTTAATAGTTTCAAAGTGGTCTTAATAGGGTTTAGTGCTTAGGGGTCTTTATGGTTAGAAAAGGGTCTTGGGGTAGATTCTACTACCACTGTTATAGTCCGGAACCCGAAGGGCTACTATTATTGAAACACCAATACCCGGTGCAGCTCCAAAACCAGGCCCTAAAAGAGCCTAACGGCTATAGAAGCCCCCTAAACCCTAAACCCTAAAAGAGCCTAACGGCCTGAACAGAATCCTCACAGGACCCTAAACCCGAAGCCCAAAAAAACCCGCAACGATTATAGGATACCGACACAGAGCCCAAAGGAGCTCATTACTTCTAAGGGATCCTCAATGGCACCATTTGGTGTGAAATGTTTCCTGTGAAGAGACCCACCTTCTTAGGGCTCCTTATTTATATGATCTCCTTATGTGAATCCTTAAATAAAACGTAGGTTGTTCGGGGTTAAAATCAGTATGATGGTCGAGGGTTAAGGGTTTTGTAGCCCTGGGAAAACCGATTTCAGAACCTACTGGTCCAAGTGCTCAGGCCCACGATGTCTCCCATGCCTCTTCGGGTGAGGGTTTAGGTAAACCGTCTAAAACTGAAACCCCCGATAGAACCCTACATTACAAACTTACCGCGTCCTCATACCCTTATACTCTATCAACATTCAAGACTGTACAACAAATCTAGAAGAGCCGTTGAAATAAATCTTCTAAGGCTTCCAGAACCGATTCCCTGCAGAACTTTAGCAAAGCCTATTAAAGCCCTTTGAAGACAACAAAAAGCTACAAAAGGTTTGGGGTTTGGGGTTTGCATTTCGGGTTTAGGGTTTAGGGGTTTAGGGGTTTAGGGCTTTAGGGGTTTAGGGTTTGGGGTTTAGGGGTTTGGGGTTCAGGGTTCAACCGAGGGGCCTCCTACAGAGATCGGAACAGCCGTGTCGCATCGGCGGCGAAGCCGGCGGTATTCACCTGATGTTAGCATAGGACGCTAAGGGTCCAAGTGGTCCTTATTTATGGTGTTTGGTACCCAATTCAAAATGGCCACAATGTCCTATAATAGGGAGTACTGGGACCCTTCAGGGGAACTTAATATTATTTCAAAACTAACAGGACCGACTTCTTTGAAGGAGATGATTTTGTAGGTGATGGTAAGAAGCCCTATATAGTATAGAATGTATAAGGACCCTAGATAAGAGTAGGTTTTGGTAGCATAAGTTTCGGGTTATCCATGCAGGGTGTACTTGAAGGCTTCATACTGCTGATGGACAAAATCCTGCATGACCTTAAGGACTCTAAACTATGGGAATTATGGTATATTCCTTATAATGGGTAATGCAGGTTTGTCCATCAACAGTAGGGCTCTAGTAGTGTTGTGTACGGTTTTAAGACAGTTCGATGGGGCTTACATTTCATCTTGGGGTTCATGTGGGTGGTTGTCAAAATTAGGGTCCCTTTTTGGGTCCTCATTATAATACGGCACCTAATATTTAGGGTACCCAAAAAGGGACCCTAATTTTGACAACCACCCATGTACCTTTGAAAAGAGCTTTCCTTTGAAGAAGTCTTGGAAAGGCTAGACCTAAGGTCTTGCAGGGTTGAGTTTGATGGTTTCAGAGGACGCTTGGTGCCCGTTGGGCATCAGTTTACGTCGTGTCGGGGATAGGCCTAATGGTTGTGAGTTTTACGGTTTTTTGGGTTTTATCAGTGTCTCAACAGGCGATGCTGGCTGGAAGACAGGAGAACCACGCCTGGAAGTCCGGATTCCCACCTTACCTGAGCACCACGCCGCAAGAGAAAAATTGCAGTGCGCCTCTGTCTGCTGCTCCCTGTTGGGCTCCTCGTGTCTGTTGCTCCCTGTTGTAGAGTGTAGAGCTCGTGCAGGGCGCCTCTTGTCTGCTGCTCCCTGTAGTAGAGCTCGTGCAAGGCTCTTCTGCTTGTTGTAGGGTTAAAGCTTCAGGGTCTAAATCAGGAGTTAAGGTTTAGGCCCCCTGTAACCAGAAGATTATAAAAGCGGCCTGTCTTACGTTTCACTCACAAAACTCCGAAACTCAAGTGTCCCAGTACTGACAAAAGCGTCCGCAGGCAACCCTACATTACTTTGGCTCCAAGGGGCCCACCCGATATGGGGGCAAAATTACCCAAACCGCAATTCGCTAATTACCTCATATAGAAACCCAGTTGAGGAGTATGTTGCTGTGTTGGACCCTGAGGCCTTACGAGGAGTGCAACATGGATCCTGATGTGAAGGGCCTTAGATAAAGGGGGATTCTTAATCATGGGGCTGTGTTAAACCAGCATCTGTGATCACTGGAGCCTAATTTATGCCAAACCAATTAAACCGAACACCTGCGCAATACACGATATTTCAGTGCGGCCAGATCCTTTAGGGTCTCCGAGTTTCGGGCTCGAGGGGTTTCGGGTTTACATGCCGGGTTCAGGATGTAAAGGCTTGGGGTTGAGGTCTACCAACTCGACAAGGGAGTTTCCGAAAGTAGGGACCCTAATATAGTACCCTAAATAGTAGGATCCTTATTATAAGGACCCCAAAATAAGGTACCGCTAATTCCGGAAACTCTATACCCTTATACCCTTATAGAGCCCTTTAAAGGAACCCTTATAGTACCCTTAAAGTAACCCTTTAAAGGAACCCTAGGTTCGCCTAAATTTCGGAAACTCCCACAAACCCCCAAAGCGACCCTCAGCAACCTCTGGCCCTCGAGCTTTGACTGCAAAGCTTCAAGAAATGGGAGCTTCCGAAAATTAAGGGTACCTTATTTAGGGTAGTACTCTTAAAGGGTTACTATAAGGGTACTATAAGGGTTCCTTTAAAGGGCTCTATAAGGGTATAAGGGTATAGAGTTTCCGGAAATTAGCGGTACCTTATTTAGGGGTCCTGATAATAAGAATCCTGGTATTTAGGATAGTATATTAGGGTCCCCTATTTTCGGAAACTCCCAAATCAACAATCATATGCTCCGCTTGACACTGAACCAGAGCTACTTCCATCCTGAACCAAACTACGACGTTACCGAAGACTTTGAGGTCCCTTCAAGAATCTGCTTTCAGACCGGTGCGAGCTGGTCACAAGCAAGATGGTCGCAAAGGCGAGAAAGAATTGCGGTGTTGCCTGGATAAGCAGTACCTCCGGCGGCTCTTCCAGAATTGAGGGTTACCTGTAGCCACAAACCCTTGAAAGTAGTAGGTTACGATCCCATAGCCACAGGACATGCCCTACTAGTACAGTAGTTAGAATGAGGTTTTGGGGCCCATTATCCTATACTTATAATAAGGACCCCCCCCCAAAAAACAAAAAAAAAATAGTCTATCTTGGTAATTAATTCGGCCCCTACATTAAACCCTAAACCCCAGTCCCGAAACCCTGAGCCCTAAACCCAAACTTCTCCCATCCGCAACCACAAGTAAACCCTAAACCCTAAAGCCTAAAGCCTAAACCCTAAATCCTAAACCCTAAATCCTAAAGCCTAAACCCTAAACCCTAGACCCCAGCAAAGCCCTCAAAAGGCCCTGGTAACAATGGGTTTAGGGTTTTAGGGTTTTAGGGTTCAGGTTTATGGTTGTAGGGTTTAGGGTTTTAGGGTTTTAGGGTTCATGGTTTATGGTTTTAGGTTTAGGGATATATGGTTTAGGGTTCATGGCTTTATGGTTGTAGGGTTTGGGGTCTATGGTTTAAGGGTTCATGTTTCTGGGGTTTAGGGCTATTCACTCCCCAGGAAATACTTTACTAAGGGACCTTCATTATGAATATTGATTACCATTGGCCCCAAGGGTCCACGTACTCCCCATCATAGGACTTTGGGGTCATTTTGAGTACCAGCAACCACAAAAAAGGACCACTTAAACCGTTAGGGATTGGGTTTGGGGGGTACATTATAAGGGTTTGGGGTGCACTATGCTAGAAGCATTAAGGAACCCGAAGGAACCCTTTTCACCCTATTCAAGCCTTGTAAGTTCGGTCTTCTGGACTTTTCATGCATGAGATTGTTCTCTGAGTTACGGAGTCAGGGTTTGGGGGTCGAGGGGTTCAAGGTTCATGGGTCTACGAGTTCTGTGTGTGCATATATAAATAAATACAGAATTAAGTAAATAAATATAAATATAAATACATAAATATAAACAAATAAATAGATAGATAAATAAACATATATATATATATAGAGAGAGATAGAGTACGCCGCAACGTTACTATCGGATGATGAAGGATTAGCAACTACCAATGGTCTTGCGCTACGGTCCCCCCCGATTTTCTGTAACACCCCCACACCCTATCCTGACTCATGTACTCATATAGTATATGCTTTGGCCTTGAAGTAGTCCCTCTACAGGTACTGTAGGGCCAAAGCATTTACTGTTTGGGCCTGCGGACCCTCAGGAAAATATTGCTGCCCGATAAAAAAATCAAGAGGGCCCGGCGTCCTGAGAAGAGGCAGGGTTGAAAAGTCACATCACCAGGATAGAAATGGCACAACCAAAAACAAAAAGCTATGGTGACAAGAAACGACAAGAAGCCAGCAAAAATAACAGCATGAACAGAGTTCAGCTCGGAAAGTCCGAGATGCCTCGCAAGCGCACAGATTACCTAGACCCTAGAATGTAGTCGCGATTCCTGGATAGTCGGATAGTCTTTCTCATGGGTAGGAACTACCTTAACCCTACGTAACCTACCTTTTTAAGGACTTATATAAGGAAATCATAATAAGGAGCCCTAAAAAGGTAGGTTCCGTAGGGTCCAGGTAAGGTAACCCGGTGACCCCAAAAATGCGTTACCAGATCTTTGGGCCCTATAGATCCCTTCATGGGAACCCTATTCTATAAAGGAACCTATCTCTAAAGCCTTATAGTACCCTTATAGTGACCCTTTAAAGGCGATAGGGCTTAAGCTCTAGGAATCCTAGCCTGCACCCTAAACCCTAAACTTTGAGAGTCTGGGATATAGGTACTTAAAGGATCATGGGACTTAGTAAGTGGGGTTTTAAAGCTAAGGTAGCTATACTTACAAGTACGTATAACCCCACTTAAGGTGCTTCTATCGAGAATATGGGCGAGGGATCCCAAATCCAAATCAACCGTCATCCCACCTCTTGAGGGGCTTGAGGAAGCCCTAATACTATACTCCAAGACCCTCAACAAAAACCCCAAAACAAGCCTAAGGAAACCCCGCGAGGATGCCTGGTAGAAGAGCTCGAGGTCGGCGATGAAGTTCTGAAAGGGCACCTCACAGCCGTTAAGTGTTGGGATTTAGGGTTTAGGGTTTTAGGGTTTAGGATGGTTTAGGGTTTAGGGGTTTAAAGGGATCTACAAGGGTTCCTCTAAAGGGATCAGGGCTCCTTTAAAGGAGTCTATCGCGGTTTAGGGCTTTAACTTACTAGGACCCCCCAAGTGCCCTTTAAAGAAGAAATTCTGGTCCTTGATGGGGATTTAGGAACATAAAGTCTTGAACCTGGGGTCTGGGTCTGGGGTTCCCTGTTATCGTCCTGATGATAGATATGGGTAGGTGTCGAAATTAGGATCCCTTTTTGGGTACCCTAAATAGTAGGTGCCGTACTATATTAAGGACCCAAAAAGGGACCATAGTTTTGACAACCACTTATATGAGGGCCCCTATACTACACCCTACACCCAAACTCTGCAACGAGGCACTCTCAGATCAGGGATGGTGAAGAAGAGCCGTTGCGTGAGGGTCCTGGAAAGAGCGGTTGAGGGGATAGGGTTTAGGGATTACAGGTTTGGGGTTAAGGAAGATAGATAGGGGCTTCTTTTAATTAAGGGCTCCTTTAAGGGCTCCTTGTGGAGTAGGGTCTTAGGGCTGTTGGGGGTTGGGTCTGGGGATTCGGGTCTGTGGGGTCTAGGGATCATGGGTTTAGGGTCTCAAGGTGTGTGGTTTTTGTTTGCATGTTAGCCTTTCGGGTTCTGGGACTGTTAGTCTGGACTTGGGCAGCATTTCACCAGGCTGATGCATGACCCTAAGGGTCCAAGTAATCCTTATTGATGGTATTGCTACCTAAAAGGGCCCTAAAGTCCTATGATAGGGAGTACTTGGACCCTCTGGGTGACAAAATTGTTGACTGCTTTGGTGAGACACAACTTTTGGTTGTAGGAACTGGAGTACTGCAGGGTTCACGCACAGATATAGGTATGGAAGTTGCGGTATACCCTGTATGCACAGTGTAGGGTTGTGTTTAGGCTGATAAGGCATCGGTAAATCGACTTAGGGCCTAGGACACGATGACTCCTGCGTGCCGGAATTTATATGCTCAGCCCTACGCCCTACACGCTAAGCCCTAAGTCCCAAACCCTAAACCATAACTAAATACTATACCCTCAACTCTCATAGTCCTACAACCGTAAAAGCCCTGAACCCTTACTCCTAAATCCTACACCCGTACATAATTCTAAACCTCAAGTGCCCTTTTCACAATTCTAAAGCTTAAGTGCCCTTTTCACCATTTGAAGAACAGATCCATATCCCTTGCAATCTTATGTTAACAAACATAGCAAAAACTTCCTATGAAGACTCGAGAAACCCTGGCATCCCGGCACGTCCTCATCCTTCTGAAGCAACTGTAGAAACAAATACTAATCCCTTGGAGTTTTATGCTCTTAAACATAGCAAATAATTCTAGGCAGGCTCGAAAAACCCTGGCATCTTCTCAAAACCCTAAGCCCTACACCCTGAACCCTAAACCTTAACCCCTAAACATTAAACCCTAAACCCTAAACCCGAAACCTTAAGCCGTGACCCTGGCACGTCCTCATCCTCCACACGTAGAGAACTGCTGTGAAGGGCATCAGACCTGGCAGCTCACGGGACGAGCTTCGGTTGATGATATAAACCCTGGGGTTCCTTTAAAGGGACCTAGAAGTCTACAAGGGTACCTTTAAAGAGGTTCCTTAAGGGATCTGTAGGGTTTTGGGGTTGAGGGTTTGGGGTTTAGGGTGTTGATGATACAAGCCCTGCAGTACCTTAATGACCCTAGACTATGGGAATTATGGTATATTCCCTTTTATGGGTAATGCAGGGTTTATATCATCAACCGTTGAACTCAGAGTGCTTCAGCGTTATTTGTTGTTTTAGGGTCTGGGGTTAGGTTTGGGCTTCTTGCTGTAGGGCTTAGGTTTAGGGTGTAGGGAACGGATTGAACAGTTGCCCCTACGAGTGTCATTGACACCTTGCATTCCACCACCCTTCAAAGTCACGAACAACGCTTGGGCTGACTCACCCCGAAGTAGACAGCCGTGGCTACAAACGGTGTCGGCGGTTTGCCTAAGACTGGGCCGGAAACCTGGACACGATCTGACCATTGAAGTCAACAGCCCTAAGAATATACATATATATATATAGAGAGAGAGAGGGAGATGTAGATATATAGGTATATAGATGTATGGATATATGTATATATATATATATAGGTATGCATATATACTCACAAGATGTACATTCACAAGATATCATATTCATGTGTATATGTATGCACATCTATCTATCTATATATATATACACACATATGTATATGGTGTTGTAAGTGTTTACACACATATATGTACATATGCATAAACACATATGCACGTTTATTCCCTTCTTTAGGTATCTATTCAATCATTAGTTTGCTCTGTTTGTCCATGTACTAGCTCAGTTATAACTCATTCATCCATGAATGCATGCCTAAACGCATGCACACATTTGCTTGAAATACCGATTGAAAAAGTGAGGTCGAAAGCTTGTTGCCGAGAAGCCCATGGCCCAGCTAGCGACACCAAACCATGGCCTGGGTGGTCGGCTTGACGAATGTGGGGTTTAGGGTTTATAGGGCTTAGGGGTTTGTGTTTCGGATTCAGGGGCTTAGGGTTAGGGCTTAGGGTTTAGGGGTATAGGGTTTAGAAAGTTTAGGAGCCCGAATGTATTTTGCTGTAATTATGACTAATTGACTGGGCCTAGTTTCGTTCTTTGGTTGGGGTCGGGGCTCTTTTCGTCTGGCCGAGCCCTAAGTAGTTTGAGACTTTAGAGTTTGAGGCTTGGTTAGGGTTCATCAGGGGCAGGAGGGGGGGCTGCTCTCGTTTAGCCCTATAGACTTTAGAGTTTTGGGTTTGGTTAGGCTTCAAGGGGTTCAAGGCTGAGAGTTCGGATTTGCGTGTTGAGGAGTTACCATTGGAGGTTTCGGCCTCAGGCTCAGGCTTACACCTGCTAACGTCTACGCTCTTACGAGCTTGAGTTTATGGTTTAGGGTTTAGGGTTTAGGGAGGAGGGAACATAAATAGTCCAGCCCACCTGCTGCTGAAATAGGCTGTCTAAAGCATATGAGAGTTACTTTTCTTTTGCAAGACCTTCATTTTGGTGGGTCGTGTGGCATGGTGTCCGTTGTACTTAGGAAGGCAGCTGTGCAGGTCCGGAAGGGCCACAAGTTTGGGGTTTAGATTTCTACAGTGCTTTCCAAAAGTGGAACTTTGCCCAACTTCTTCACCACCTGTTGGAGGCTCATGGGTAGTTATAAGCAGACTTACAAGTAAGGTAACTATACTTATAGCCCATATTAGGAGACTTATAACCCCACTTATAGCTACCCATGAACCTCCAAGCTGGGACAGCACAGGATCATCTTTCATCCAAGGGTAGTTGTCAAAATTAAGATCCCTTTTTGGGTACCCGAAATAATAGGTGCCCAACCATCCTGTGCTTCTTCACTGGATTGTGCATTGGCATCTTGGGGCCATTCTTGATCTAGAATGCACACATCCTTACACGGCTCGGAAAAGATACTGCGTTTAGGGTTTAGGGTTTAGGGTTTACTGCATGTTACTTTTTGCATTGGGTTCCTGGGGATGTGTGCCAGGTTCTGGTGTTAGGGGCAGATGTAGACGGTTCTAGGTAGGAAACAAAGCAGCAGTGCGTCACAGGTCCTAAACCCTGAGCCCCTAAACCTAAACCCCCTATAGAGCCCCTGTCGAACCCGCATAGAACCCTTAAAGGAACCTTCAACAGAACCATAAGGAGGAGCCCTTGTTGGATCCTCAATTTAGGGGGAAAGTTGGACTCTCTCTGCTATGCCTGGGGCTCCACTGTACCTAAATAGTATATACCATTAGGCTTGAAAGGGCCCCGAAAAAGGTATTTGAAGGACTACGAATTCAGTCTGAATGTGGGTACAGGTAGCCGCAAAACCTGAACCCAGAACCCTTGTACGTAAATAGAACCCGCATGGCACCCTTAAAGGAACCCTTGAAGAAACCTTATCGTACCCTCAAAGGAGCCCTTTCAGGAAACCCTTTCGGTACCCTTTTATGAACCTGAAGGACGAAATGACCCTTAAAAGTAGGGGCCCTATACCCATATACTATGAATCCCTATATGGTATATGAACCTTAAACCCTTTTAGGGTTCATTTCGTCCTTAAGGAACCTTTCCCTAAACCCTAAACCCTAAACCCTTAAAGGAGCCTCGGGCTCTGGGGCCCCAGGCGAGCCACCAAAGAACCACGCCAAACGGAGCACGAGGCTCCAGTGATTCTGCAGCCTCTGTACCTGTTCTGTAGGGTTTAGGGTTTAGGGTGTAGGGTTTAGGGTTTAGGGTTTAGGGTGGTCACCAGAGAGTGGGGGAATGGATCTCTGTAGTAGTCCCAATATCATCCCACTAGTAGTCCCCATAACCCACTCCCACATTCCCTACTGAGAGCCAGACAGTGTTGGCGCGTGTAGTTTAGGGCTTTAGGGTTTAGGTTTCGGGTTTTACAGGTTCTCATTCTGCAGTCTTTGTACCTGTAAGTCGGTCTAGGGTTTAGGGTTTGGGGGTTTAGGGGTTTAGGGTTCAAGGTTTCGGGTTTAGGGTTTTGGAGCTTCTGATTCTGTAGCCTCCGTCGCCGTACCTGTCGTCGGGTTCAGGGCGCCCCAAGCTTAGGGGTTGGGACAGCCTCTGCACCTGCGACGATTCAGGCTTTGAGGGTTTGGTAGGGTTGCGGTTGTTATGGGTTTTGGGTGTCTTGGGGATTTGGGGTATGACGATGGAAGCTTAGGCATTGTTAGGGAGTCGCGGCCATCTAGAATCCAAAGTTGGAGAACATCGGACAGATCCATTCCTGGCCCGGCGGGGAGCGTACATACTCCCAGGCCGACTTCGCGACCCTCAACTTAGTTGCTGAGTTCATAAGCCCCAAAAAGTGTACACTTTTAGTTTTATAGTGGGTCATTTATTCTTCTCGCTCTCCAGCTGCTCCTCCAGCTCCTTCAGCTTCCGCACTAGGGCTAGGCTAAACCCTAAAGCCCTAAACCCTAAACCCTAAAGCCCTGGCGGGATCGATGAGGTTCAGAGGGCAGAGCTTCTATGCCTGGCTGAGGAAATATAGGGGCCTTAATAATTAGAATAGGGCTTTCGGGGGGATTCTAATATAATCATAATAAGAAACCCCCAGAATAGTGTTGGTATTTATTTCGGCCCCTATAGTATATGTTGCAGGATGTAAGGTGAGGGTTTCGGGTAGCCACTGTTTTTGATAGGGGAGTTTGAATAGATGAGGGATCCAGTATTAGAGCCCTTAAAGGAACGATTGAAAGAGCCCTACCCTAAGGACCAACAAAGATTGAAAGTAGGGGCCCTATTCCCTTATAATGGCCCATACCATGAATACCCTACGTGGTACATGAAGCTTGAACCCATTAAGGTTGATGTCGTCTCTAAAGTCAAGGCCATCCCATAGAACCCCGAAAGGAACCCCTCAAGGGAGCCCCTAAAGGGAGCCCTGCAAAGGGTCACCCGTAATGGGAGCCCTTAAAGGAGCCCTTCAAGGGAGCTACTAGAAGGAGCCAGCCCTTAAAGGGAGCCCCTGAAAGGGCACCCTTAGAGAGTCCTAAACCCTAAGCCCTAAGGACACTCTAAAGAACCCTTAAAGGAACCCTATAGGAACACCTTAAAAGAGCTCTTCACGGAACCCCTCGAAGGAACCCTTAAAGGAACCACTACAGACCGTAAAGGAACTCTTAACGGAACCCCTCAAAGGAACCCTTAAAGGAAACCCTACAGTACCCTAAAGGGCACTCGCTCATCCGAGGCGGGAAGCGTTTCGACTCCCTGCCCGAGGCTCCAAAGTGACCAAACGAGGAAGCCAACCTTCGGAGTACCGAAGGGGGGTGGTTTAGAGTTTTAGGGTTTAGGGCTTGGGGTTTTGGTTTAGGGTTTAGGGTTTGGGTTTTAGGGATTTGGTTTAGGGTTTAGGGTAAAGGGGTCCTTTAGCGGTATCTGGGTTCCGTAAATAAATCTATAAGGGCTCGATGCCCACCTTCGGAGCATTGCGGGTCACAGGTGTAGGGTGTATTAGGGATTTTATGGGTTCCTTGCAGGGGCTCCTTTCAAGGGGTCGGGGGCGGAGGGCGGAGAGAGAGGGGCAGGGGGCGGTTCTACAGGGTCTAGGACGACTAAGGGTTTGGGGTTTAGGGCTTTACGGGTTCATGGTTTAGGGTTCACTCTAAGGTATCAGGGTTCTAAGGCTTAGGCTCTCTATGGCTTCCTTTGAAGGTGCCGTTAACGGGATCCCTAAAGCCTCCATAAGGGTTTAGGGTTGGGGTTAGATTTTTAGATGGACCTGTACGGGTTCTAAAAAGGTTCTTTTAAAAGGATAAATAACGAATCTAGAGTTTAGGCGCTTCAGGGTTCAAGGGCGTAGGGTTTCAGGGTTTTGGGCCCACCTGCGAAGTTTATGATTTAAAGGTTCCTTAAACAAAGCTACAAGGGTTCCATGGGTTCTACAGGGTTTACGGTTTAAGGTTGAGGATTAAGCTTTAGGGTCTAGGGGCTTTACGGGTAAGGATCTATGAGGGTTCCAGGTTTAGGCTTCCGTACGGGGGTTGTGCTGTGTTAAGCGCTTTACAGGATTTTCTTTCCAGAGGGGGTTAGGTAGGGTAAGGGGTCTACGGCTTTGGCACATGATACCTATAGTAATAGTTCATGGCATGTTCATGGTTGGGATAGGTACCCATAAAAATGCAAAATGCTACCCGACTATGACAGAGATGCCGGGTTTAGGACAAGAGATTCTTGAAAGCACACCTTCAAGCGAAGGGAACTCGATGGGAAGCCCATGCTCTTCGGGTGCCCACCTCGCATACTGGCCAAAACCCTGGGACTCCAAATGAGGGTTTAGGGTTTAGGGTTTATGGTTTAGGGTTTTGGGTTTAGGGTTTTGGGTATAGGGTTTAGGGTTGGTTGTCCGGGTGTTAAGATATGGGGATTTCCGAAAATAGGGGACCCTAATATAGTACCCTAAGTAGTGGGATCCTTATTATAAGGACCCCAACATAATGTACCCCTAATTTTCGGAAACTCCCATATAGTAGGTTTTAAAGGAACCCTTGTTTTGGAAGCCTGGAAAGTCCAGAAGACATAGTAGTGGGGCGCCACGCGCCACTGGATCTGCCGGTATAGAATCCAACTGCCGCGGTACCTCGAGCTCGAGGGTTTAGGGGGAATCCCAGAAAGTTGGAACATGGCTTTAGGAGGATTGGTGTTGGATTTCCCTTCTCTTTTGTATAAGGGGCTTAGGATACTGATGTTCCAACTTTCTGGAGTCTACTGTAGGGTTTATTCAGAAGCCAGAAACTCAATAGGGTATTGCAAAGGGCTTTTCTAGTTTTACTGAAAGTCTCAGACACTAAACTAAACTCCAAACCCCTACAGGCGTCAAAACCCACACCCTAAATGGTGGACTTCACGGATACAGTATTGTTGTCCTGCTTTGCTGCCAGCTGGGATTCAAAGTCTCACAGCCAAATGCCAGGCACTGACATGCAGAAAGTAAGTTCTCAAAAACCCGATTTATTGTGAAGGACCGCTGCAGGCCTATTATAGATCCGCTCCCTGCGTTCTGAAGATGAACTCTAAACCCTAAACCCCAAAACAGTGACAATCGTGGGGTCAGAACCAGAATCCTCAAGCTTACCCCCAACCCTAAACCCAACAAGCCGTGAACACAAATCAAGCAGCAACGCACATCCCAAAGCCCTGGATCCTCCTGAGTCCCAAAATCCATATGGGAGTTTCCGAAAATAGGGGACCCTAATATAGCACAATAAATAGTAGGATCCATATTATAAGGACCCCCAAAATAAGGTACCCCTAATTTTTGGAAACTCCCATATAGTGAGCCCCAGAAAGTTGGAACATTGATTGAGGATAATTGGTGCTAGGATTCCCTATACTTTTCCTTAAGGGCATGAGGATAATGATGTTCCAACTTTCTGTCTTCTACTGTAAACCCTAAACCCTAAATCCCAAAATCTGTAACAAAGACCCCCGTCAATCGGATCTGGTCATCAGTCGAGCATCTTTTCCCCGAAATGGAAGATATCTATCTCCTGGCAGGTTTTAGGGTTCCTTGGGCCTTCTTTCAGGGTTCCTTTAAAGGGGGCTAGAAGGGTCACTATAAGGGATCTATAAGGGTACTATAATCATGTAGGAACCTGATTAAGAAACCTTGGGCCTTTATTAGGGTTCTGGGTTCCTTATATGAGTCCCACTATTTTGGGGGTTATAGGCCCAGGGTTTCTTAATCTTTAGCCACCCAGGAAAGGGTATCCTACCATGCCATGACTTAGGATCGGGTCTTGTTCAGGCAATCCGTCTTCTGGCCCCTTCAAAATGAGTCTGGGTACAGGGTTACAATGTATGAGGAGTTTTAGAATGATTGCTTCTGCCTTCTTCTGTGTGCGTGAAATGGGGCACCCACACCTGGACATATTCCTTGCAAACCCACACGGGAAGCCTAAATCCTAGACCCTTATAATCCCTACACCCTAAATCCTGGACCAAAGCCCTCATTACCCATAGGCCCCAAAGTAGTTCCTTTTTGGGATGAACTTATAGAATTCTAAATATGAACCCCCAAAAGGGACTACTTTGGGGCCTAAGGGTAAACCCCAAGAACTGAACTGTAAACCCTAAGTAATAAAGGCTATTGCGGCAGCCACAGACACTACTTGGAGGATCAGGGGACTTAGTAAGTAAGGTTATAAGTCCCCTAATTGGGGTTATAAGTAATTATAAGTATAGTTACCTTATTTATAACCCTAGTTACTAAGTCCCATGATCCTTNGAGGATCAGGGGACTTAGTAAGTAAGGTTATAAGTCCCCTAATTGGGGTTATAAGTAATTATAAGTATAGTTACCTTATTTATAACCCTAGTTACTAAGTCCCATGATCCTTTAAGTACCAAGCCCAGAGAGAACCAAGGTTTGGCCTGGCAAAAAGGTTACTAGACTAGCCCAAACTTCAAAACCTACCTAGAGGCTCCATAGTTGTTCCTTTTGGGGGTTCATATTTAGAATCCTATAAGGTAATCCCAAAAAGGAACTACTTTGGAGCCTATGGGTAGACGCCCTAAATCCCAAAATCCGAAATGCAGCAGTAGGTTGGGGTAAGATTGCCATACATGGCTAGCACGAGATAGATGGTCTCAGCTGAAAATCCGAGACCCTCAAACACGGTGCTCGCCCCAAACTCTTTCCCTGGCACCCTCAGAACCAAAATCCTAAATGAACCTCGAACTCAACACACTAAGACACACACATGAAAGATCAAAAAGCTGCTCGGCCTTGACGTTCATCGCTGCCGGGGTAGCTGCGACCGTTTCAATGCCACGGTGTCCGATCTCCGGGTGCCTCGGTCTGGATGGTTGGAGAGACCTTTAGGGTCCATTTAGGCGCTTCAAGATTCCTTTAAAGGGCTCGCTTGAGGGTCTTACAATAATAACTTATAACCGTACATCCTGAACTCGGACCGGATGCTTCAGGGTTCTGCAGGGCTTTCGCGTCTTGGAGCTAAGGACTTGAGGCTTTTTGGCTTTATCTGTTCAGGATTTAGAGCTCGACGGTTGTTGGGGTTCAGGGCTTCGACGTCTAGGGTTTAAAACTTAGGGTTGTGGACTTTAAGGCTCAGCTTCGCACGGTTTCAGGATCGAAAGCCCAAACTCCAAAATCGTTCACAGAGAGGCCTTGTAGAGACCCCTGAACGGACAACAACAAGCAAACTGCTGTATGAACTTGAGCCGACCCAAAGGATCTAAGGAACATCCTTGGCAGTGCGCGAAATCTGCTGCAAAAAACGTTCTGTGCTCCTTGGCCCCTGCAAAATGCCAACCCAAAGTCCTAGACCCTACTCCCAAAGGCTAGCTTCGGGAGGCAGGTTTTGCAGTGCAAGGTTGGGATACGTTCAGTTCTCACGGCTGCAGCAATAAAGTTCTCAAAGTTGAGAGTTCTATGTCTTGATGTTTAGGTTTGCAGGCTTGAGGATTCATAGCGCTGTGGCTTGTGGTTTGTCTAGACTCCTACCCAGAGACTCCAATATCCCTGAAGTAAGGAATTAAGGTATATTCCTTAAATAAGGGGTTTTGGAGTCTCTGGGTAATTGTGCGTCATCTGTTGGAGATGATGTTTTCTATGGATGGGGTCCAAAGTTTGAGGCTCCGTGAGGCTCCAGGTGGGCCCTAACCCCGGCTTTCTATAGTAGGAACGGCTTTTATGATTTGGGAAGGTATCCCTCTCTGGGATACAGCGTGCAGGATTCAGGGTTTAGGCTTGCGGCCTAGGCATCGTTCTTAGAGTAGGGTTAAGTTAAAGTCAAGGATTTTTGGTTGACGACTTGAGTTTTGTGTTTTGCGGCTTCGGCTTAAGGAGGCTGGGGGTTTAGGATTGTAGGATTTAGATTGGGTTCGGGATTAAGAGTTTCAGATCAAGTTTGGGTGTACGCTTGGGGTGTAGGCACTTCTCAGGATGGACCCAGTGCCCGACGGCCCCACGATATGTCTTTTGACAAGCAGTAGGCGATGCCTCCTGTGAAGTCACTCGTATAAAGCTACATCACCCCGGCAACATTGAAGACAGGGACGGCAGCTGCCACAAATAGTTTCCCGAGCGGGGTCACGCAGCCAACGAGTTTCACACACATTCTTGGGCAACCTGGAAAGTTCAGGTTCAGGTTCGGGTTGTATTTTTCGGGCAGGGGGNGGGGGGTTCGGGTTCACGGAGGGAGGTTGAGGTTCGGGTTCAAGTTTGGGTTGCATTTTGTTTTTTTGGCAGGGGGGGGGGGTCCGGTTCAGGTTCGGGTTCGGGTGGGGCTCGTTATGGGACTGGAGCCAGCGTCAGTAACTGCGAATGAGATTCCTGCTCCCTGACTCCACCCATTACCCACCAGAAGCAAGAGCTGTGGTAGTCATATGTAGTAACCAGCGCTAGGCACCATGCTCCGCGCCATGGGGAGAAGTGGAGGAGCAGAGTGCCAAAAGCAGGTCACAACATTAAGAACACAGCGACACCAAAACACGGCCAAACGGTTTCGACGGAGTGTCAGTAGTAACATTTGGAAAAGGAGCCGAGACTACCGAATGAAACAGAAGATCACCAGTGTCACCTCTAGTAGTGGCCGGGTGGCAGCTCGCCGTAGCAAGTTGCCAATGCCATGAAGCACAACTCTTGGAGAACAAACCTCGAGGAGAAGTTTTTGCCAAAGGGGGTCCAGGTACCCATGCATGTGGGCTTATGGAACTTAACCCTAAACCATTAAATGCACTACTATGAACGGTTTTGGGCATCTTCGTCGACATCAGGGTTTCGAAACGGGTCCCTAAACCAAAACCCCTAAACCCCTACAGCCCTAAACCCTCTAAACCTTAGACCCAAAGCCTTATGAGGTCAAGGGCTCGCCTCGGGCTTTCGGCTTCAGGTTTGGGGCTTCGAGGTGTTTGGGGTTCTAATTAAGGTTTAGGTTTTAAGTTTAGGGTTTCTGGGTTTTGGGTTTAAGGTTTAGGGTTTAGGTTTTAAGTTTAGGGGTTTTGGGTTTAGGGTTTAAGGTTTAGGGTTTAGGCTTTAAGTTTAGGGTTTTGGAGGGGCTTCGAGGGGGCGCCGGTGCTTCTTTGGCTTAGCTCAGTGCCCAGCGTTTGGAGCTGAAAGCTTTCTATAGGTTGCCGAAGGGTATGTTGCAGTTTGTAGCAGGTGCTTTCGTGATTGCAACTGTTGCTGTTGTTGTTGCTGCACCTGCTGCTGTTGGTGCTGCTGCAGTTGTTGTTGTTGTTGTTGTTGTTGTTGTTGTGCTGTTGTTGTTGTTGTTGTTGGCAGCACGTGCGTCTGCCGCCACGCGGGGTGGAGCGATTTCTTTGCTGGCATGTGCTGAAACTCGAGTTTTGGCACTTTGCTCATCCGGAATTGAACTTGTGTTTTGTTATCGCATCGGTTTTTGCGGTGTTTTCTAACAAAGAATGCATTGCGCAGCGGTTTTTACAATGTTTTTGCCGACTCTCGACTTTTTGCACATGCCAGCTTAGACTTCCATTCGTCCAGCATCGCAGCAGCATTCACGCACCCACGCTCTTTGAATGGACCAGCCTCTGAAAGGTTGGCCAGCTTCTTCCACGTGAGAACAGGCTCAGGGGGTGCTTTAGCACCCGCATCTACGTGGGAAACTTTCAGGCTCTTGTCGCCGCCGAGGCTGAGATCTCGATCCGCGATGACCTTGACCGCGGTCAAGGACTTGTGTGCGCCCTCGTTGACACTCAAAACCCAAAACGCAAGAAGCCCTGAAACTTAAAACCGAAACCCTCGAAGCCGCAAGCCCCAAACCCAAAACCCTGTAGATCCCTTTTAAGGAACCCTATAGACCCTGTTAAAGGAACCCTCAAGATCCCTTTTAAGGAACCCTATAGGCCCCTTCAAAGGAACCCTAAGATAAGGAACCCTAAAGATCCCTTTTAAGGAGTCCTCACTCCAACCAAACCAAAACCCCTTAATTAAGGAACTTTAGGGATCTATAAGGGGGGTTCCTTTAAAGGGATCTCTAGGGTTCCCTAAAAGGGATCTATACGGCTTAGGCTTCTGGGGCTTTAGGGGGTTTAGGGGGTTTAGGGGGTTTGGGGTTAAGGTATCCTATCATAATGCAAGGGATATTCCTTAATGAAGGGGTTTTGGAGTCTCTAGGATCCTCGACCCTTCAACCCACCCTTCAAGCCTTCCTCAAAATCCAGAATGGGTTCAGGGTCCGACAAGTGTACGCATCCAAAACTAATCTTGAAAGCACGGCACGTACCCATAACATGGTGCAAGCGAAAAAGGCAAATTTATGAGAGTAACTCCTGCCCCCGGAATCCTCAACCAAACCGAAACCGCAGAGGAGGCACCACCGAAACCCACCCCTTCACAGTCTCCAGCTCACAAACCGTAAATCCAACTTAACCTAGAGACACCCACCATACACAATAAACGCTGTGTGAAAGCTATGCAAAACATGCAGAAAACCCAATGCCAGCCCTCCTATCATCGAAGCCTGGCTCTCAAACCCTTCCACCACCCCAAAAGCCTGGGCACTAAATATGAAGCTGAGGATCCTAGCCCCCAAAAAGGTTAAGGGGTTTAGGGTTTAGGGTTGTTAACCTTCTAAATCATAGTAGGCTTATAAGAGCCCCAAACGGTTAAAGGTTACCTACGGAGCCCGTAAACCCCTAAACCCTAAAGTTAAACTGCTTTGGCCAAAAGACATGATGATCAGCGACGTGCAGAACCAGCCCAAGAGCAGGGGCAAGGTGAAGATCCACAGAACCTTAATAATTAGAAATAGGGTTCCTTAGGGTTCATGTTAAAGGGTTCTATAAGGATTACTTTAAAGGGTTTTTTTCAAGGGTTTGGGTGTAGGGTTTAGAACCTTAGGGCTTAGGGTCGAGGGTCGAGAAATTTCATTTAAGTTACAATAGTCAGGAGACCTTAATAGTATTTGCTCTAGATCCCTTTTATGGTAACTTCTTATAAATTCCTGAACAACAACCCAGCTGAGTTTGAGGTATTCGCTCTTGTTGTTTCGGGTTCAGGGTCTAATCTTTAGGACTTATAGGGAACAGGGCTTAGACCCCAAAGTATGCAGTGCAATAGCCTGCAAAAGGTGCTGGGCCGCTGTTTAACCCCTATTTTGGGGGGTCGGGGCAGGGTTAACCCCAAGGGTCCAAAGGACCCAATAATTAGGTACTCGGTTTTAGGATAGTAGTTATGTAGGTTAGGATTTTGGAGAGTATATGATTATTAGGTACTTGGACCCTTGGGGTAAGGGCTTGGGGTTAACAACGTAATGCTTGTCAAAAGCTCGCAATGAACTTCTGTCATACACTGCTGAGCGGATGCGAGACGTTCTGGCTCATGGTGGAACAGATTGTCCAGATGCGAAGAACAGAACCCTAAACCCTAAACCCCCAAACCCTAAAACCCTAAACCCTAATGTTACCTCCTATTAATAACCCCCCCTCGATGGATTGCAGGCCCCGGGCAGGGGGGATTGACTGTTGGGGGGGGGTCGGTCGTCGTAGTACAGTAGTACAGTATCAGAATAGTACAGTAGTAGTACAGTAGTAGTACAGTACAGCAGTAGTACAATAGTAGTACAGTGTACAGTAGTATAGTAATGAACACAGTAATTAAGTAGTGCAGTAGTACAACTTCTTTAAAGGCCTTCACCGGAGCATTGGGCTCTCACCTCTGTGATCTCTGCACTGCTGAAGCGGTAGTAGTAGCTGCAGTTTCTCTCTCTGCTACAAAACAAACAACACAGAACAACACCCAAAATTTGTTTTTTGCCGGCAGATGGTTTCGTAATTGAGGGGGTTTTATAATTGAGTTCCGGGGGTGGGGTTTTATAATTGAGGGGGGGGGTTATAAAATGCAAGTCAACATTAAACCCTAAACCCTAAACCCCTAAAACCTAAGCAAGAAGAAGAGGAATCCACAAACCTAAACCCTCAAAAAGGATAACCGCTCTAGAACAACATCGTCTCCCAAACCCTAAACCCTTTCCCAGGGGTCCAAGTACTCCCTATCATAGGACTTTAGGGCCTTTTTAGGTACCAAAAACCATAATAACCATAAATAAGGATTACTTGGACCCTTAGGTTTAAATCATAAACACCTATAGCATACTATAGAAATCTTTGAACTGGAGATCACCCCACAAAACCCTGAAGGCAAAAAGTCTCTCCGTCTTTCCTATCGAGACACCGTTCAGCTTCCCAAGCTATCCTCAGCACGAAACATTATCAACCAGGAACCCAAAGCCCTGTACCCGAAATGCTCATACGATCCTTGGCAAGGACATGCTAGTTTTAGTTGTCCAGTATCGCAGGGAAGCTCAAGTTTAACCTGGGGTTATGTTACATATAGGAATGATAATACCCCAATAATATCAACAAGATTAAAGTTTAACTGCGCAACTACGAAGGAACCCTGAACCCTAAGCCCAGTACCCTAAGGGCACTACTCAGACCCCCCCTCCCTACCCTCGTCTTAGTAATATACCCTAAATACGCACTATTAAGGACCATAAGGGCTCGGCAGGTCCTGGTGAGGACAGGAGACGCCGTGAATAAAGCTGATCACGCCCAACACTGGCACATGATCCCCGCCGCTGTGTAGAACCGCATCGAAGTAATACCTTTTTAGACTTTAGGGTTTAAGGTTTAGGGCTTCGCTGAACTGTACTGCATCGAAGTAATACGTGGCTGAAGCGTGTGCAGGTAAGTTTTCTCTAGCCATATCGGGGTAACAGTGGTTAAGAACGTTTGGAAACCCATCCCTGGTGGGATCTTAGAGTTTCGTGTATACTCATCGCAGTTCATGAGCACCTGCTAACGAGGTCGAGAATGGTAAGTACGCTTACGATTGACGACAGCGGCGGCGACAGTGATCAGAGCTTCAGGTTACATTTTCGTCTCAACAGCCTAGACTCTACTGTCTAGGATACCAACCAGGTTGGATCGTTACCGCTCCTGCTCCAGCTACTGCTACTGCAACTAGCATTACCGCCACTACCACTATAGTGCTTACCCATCTACTTCCACTGACAACCACAGCAACTGCAGTTATAGAGACTCAGACGACGATGACAACAGAGACGACGATCGTGTGGTCGTACTGTCGCATGCTCTGTGGCAACAACAGCCATGGCGGTGGTGTGATGACAGCGAGCTTGACGACTATGGTGATGATGATGGTGACGATGGTGACGGTGGTGATAGGGATACCGACGATGATGATGCCGGTGGTGATGAGGAGTAGGGAAACGGATGACGATGATGGCGGTGATCGTTGTTAGAAGAGGAATGTGAGGCACAGCGGCTCCAAAGTGCAAAGCAGCCTGCCGGCTGCTGGTTTAGGGTTTAGGGTTTAGGGGTTATGTACTTGATGGGGCTTAGTAAAAAAGGGTATAAATACGGTAGCTATATGAAATTACGTATAACCCCAACTTGTACCCTTCATTGCTAAGTTCCATGATCCTCCAAGTAACCTACGCACAAAACCTTCCATCTCAAATCCTATGTAGAAGGCTAGCGTTCTTGGATGTAGAGCTTCTTGCAGCCAAGGTGCGTGGAGAAGTACCTGCCAGGGGAAAGCCCTACATTTGGAGCTCCATTGGTGTTTCTGGTCTGGGGGTTTCGGGTTTATAGAGCTTTTACAGGATCTTTTAGGCTTAGAGCTTATACCTGGCAAACCTAAAGTGAGGACCACCCATCTGTGTAGACCTAAATCCTAAACCCTAAACCCCCTGAACCCTAAATTTTAAAGATTTGGAAAGAAACTCTGACTCGAGGATTGAATGATGAAGACCCACTTTTATCTGAGGTTGTGCGCACCTGGTTTAGGGTTTAGCGTTTAGGGTTTAGCATTTAGGGTTTAGCATTTAGGGTTTAGGCTGTGCCAAACACAATCACCCTTCTAGGAACCCTTGCTATGACACATCATGTGCTTGCAGCAACCCGTAAAATGAAGACGTAGTAACCCTGGCCATTAGCAAGGGTAATTAGACCCCACAAGCCTGTAATAAGAGCAATTGAAAAATCCAAACCCAAATTACTATAGAACCCAAAACCTTACACCGTAAGCTCCCAAACGCCCCAAAGTCTGAACCCCTGAACTCGCCAAGCTCTAAACCCTATACTCTATACCCTAAAAGCCCTAAACTCCAAACCCCAAAAGCCCTAAACCATCAGCTATGCATCCGTGCACCCCTACTAGTACGAGCCCAGATACCTGTACATTAGGATACTGGGTTTTGGGTACCATAGCGTTGATATCCCACTTCATAGATACAGCTACCACCCGAAGGCTCTTCAGAGGGTTTCGGCTTTGGGGGCTAGTGTTTGGGATAGCTACTGGTTACTGACAGGGACAGTCCTACTGTTGAGGATATAAATCCTGCGATACCTGAATGACCCTAGACTATGGGAGTTATGGTATATTCCGTATTATGGGCAAGGCAGGATTTGTTTTGTAAGTCCTAAACCCTATACCCTAAACCCTAAACCCTGGGTAATGCAGGATTTATATCAGCAACCGTACCAGACAACGAAGAAACTGCAGAGACGACAGAAGCGATAGCTTCCCGAAGCCCCGAACCCGAGGCCTGGAACCCAAAGCCCAGAGCCCAAATATAGGAACCCGATTAAGGAACCTAGGGACTTTATTAGGGTTCCTTATATGAATCCTACTATTTTGGGGTTATAGGCCCAGGGTTTCTTAATCAGGTCCCTACATTAAACCCTAAACCCAGTGTGTAAGGGAACTAAGGCCTTGATCCAACCCTAACCCTAAGGGCCCAAGTAATCCTCATTTATGTTTTTTGGTACCCAAAAAGGACCCACAGTCCCAGAATAGGGAGTACTTGGACCCTTCGGGTGAGCCCTGAGCCCTTGACCTCACCCGGACCCCGAAAGTATAGAGGAGCATAATGTTTCTGTGAAACCTACTTCTTTTACGTGCTGGCATTTAATTGCTGGGACTTTAGGGATCATGGGGGTTTAAGGTTTATTCTTGAGGGTTCAGAAGTTTAGGGCCTCGGTTTTGAGTATGGGAAGAAGTCAGAAAGCTGCGGGCTACAAGAAGAAATCAGAATTTGCCTCGTGTAGTTGCCTGAACCAAAACTACCTGCAAAGTCTGCAGGTCTTTGAAGTAGGGGTGATGGTGTACAGCTGCCGGTACTCGGCAGGCTGTTCAGCATATGAGATCGCCAGACATTGTACGTACATGTTTCCGGGTCAACACTACTTGGCTGACTTCGGAACCCCTCCTAAAAGTTAAACTTGTAGCCCCATAGTATAGTTCATATAGAAACCCAAAAAGTTAACGTCCCAAGAGCCAACCAGAAGAACGCCAAGACTTCGACTTTGGCTGGGGATCCTAAATCCTAACCCTGAATTCCCTAAAAGGGATCTATAATGGGTTCCTTAAAAGGGATATATATTGGGGTTCCTTGAAAGGGGTCTATATTGGGTTCCTTATAAGGGTGTCCATGGTTCCGAAGCCCGAAGCGGCTTGTTTGGGGGCGTTATTTTCTCGGAAATGCATCCATGCCCTCAGCCCTAACCCGCAAGCACCAAACCCTAAACTCTGAAGTGCATGCAGGATACCCCGGCAGGTAGGCGATCCAGCCCCAAACCGTGAGCAGGACGGTTAGCCCGACAGCAACTGCCTGATGACACAAACGGTTTGCTTTGAAAGGAACCCACGTCCGCAAGTCATAGGTACCCTTAGACCCTTAGAGCCTTAGAGGGTAGGACTTAATAAGGGCGTTTAAGGAAGTATAGTATAGTCCCCTACCCCCCCTTTCCCCCTACCCCCCCGAAGGATTCCTATGAGCAAGGAAAAGGCTTCTACTTACATCATCCGGAATTCTTCCAAGGGTTCCTCGTAACTGTAAAGGAGTCTGTAACCCGGGCCTTGTTGACCAGGATGCGAAAGCCTAAGCCCGAACATCTTCAAAGACTTCTGGGTTTCTGGGTTTGGAGCTTTCCTATATTCTCCATTGTAGTTCCTTTTTTTGGTTTAACCAAGTATATAATTGTAACCCCAAAAAGGAACTACAATGGAGTTTACTGCAGGGATTACGGGGGTGTGGATCTTTGCTAGCTCCAGAAAACCTTGCGCGGAAAAGTGCAAGAAGGCTCGACAGGACGTCGCAGCTGGTGGCTTCTTTCTTTCGAATGTAATCCGTCACCCTTGAACCCTCTATCCTTTAACGGGATCTATAGGGTTCCTGTACAGGGATCTATAGGGTTCCCTAAAAGGGATCTAGAGGGTTTTGGGTTTAGGGCTTTAGGGTTTACCTGCACCTCAAGAAATATGCATATAGAGCAATTAAAAGCCTTTGGGGGTTTACCTGGACCCCAAGAGTATGCAGAGTAAAAGCCTTTGGTCCAAAAGACTTGAGCCAAATTTTATCTAGTTTTCATTTTGGGGGGTTGAGGTTGGGTTTAGTTTAGGGATAGCCCCGAATCTTGAAACCACTGAAACGCAAGAATCTCAAGGCTACAACTCTAGGACCCTACAGCCCTGAACCTTAAAACAATCAAAACTGGGTGGTTGTCAAAATTATGGTCCCTTTTTGGGTACCCTAAATAATAGGTGCCGTAGTATAATAGGGACCCAAAAAGGGACCATAATTTTGACAACCGTCCAACTCAAAACTACGCACCCCTGAACCCTAAACCCATCTCAACTCATGAACTCCAAACCCCCAAGGCCCTGCAGCCTCAAACCCAAAATTCAATTATCTCAGAACCCACCCTAAACCATGAACCCCTGAAGCCTAAACCCTAAACCCTTAAACCTTTGAGCCCTTAAGCCCTTAAACTCCCAAGCCGTTAGGTTCGAAGTTGAAACAGAGGTGCGGTCAGTCGCCGCACGCGCTTGTGAAGCCGCTGCGCCTGATCTGCTTGAAGGCTTCCTAAAAAGTTAAAGGCTCCCTTTAAGGATTCCTAAAGTTAAGGGCTCCCTTTAAGGACTCCTAAAGTTAAGGGCTCCCTTTAAGGATTCCTAAAGTTGAGGGTCCCCATTAAGGATTCCTAAAGTTGAGGGTTCCTTAAAGGGATCTATAAGGGTTCTCTAAGGAGGCCTGATCTGGCTAACATGCGGGGAGTTCTTTGGATTAAGGTTTAGGGTTTCGAAAACTACCGATGTACCAGGACCCCCCAGTGGCCCTTTAATGGAGCCGTTATGGTACTTAATAGTGGGTATTTAGGGTACATTAGAGGGTAGTTGGGGGGTCTAAGCAGACCCCCGATCAACAAACCCCTTTCGCTAAGGCCCTTACAACTGGGATCCAAATTGTTACAGCATCATAGGAACTTCGGTTTGTTAATCATGGGGAGTGCAGGGGTACAGGGCTAAGTGCCTGGGGCTTGTACTGTAGAGGCCTTAAAAATAATTTTGGGGGCTTCTTTACTATAAGTATTGTATAAAATAGCACCCAAATGCTCTTCTAATTTTATGAAGGCATAGTTAGAATAGGGTTTTGAGGGTTCCCTATTATAATTATCGCGTAAATATGTCCCAAACCCTATTCCAATTGTTAAGGCCCCGACATTAAACCCCCATAGTAACCCCTATTGTACTCCTTGTAGACCGCTACTCAGTTGCTGAGTTCATTGGTCCCCAAAAGTGTACGCTTTTAGTTTTGTAGTGGGTACTGTAATCCCCCAAAAAGTGTAAAGTGTATCCACTCAGCTACTAAGCCCTACATAATAGAGCCCTCCTATAGATCCCTTATAGTAACCCTTATAGGACCCTTTTAAAAGCAACCCCGATTCTAACCATTAAGGCCCCCCTACGAAGCCTTTTTAAAGGAAACCTCTTGAGGAGCCGGGCTTCAGGGTGAATGTAGGAACCTGATTAAGAAACCATGCCCCTTTACTAGGGTTCCTTTAAAGGGGTCTATACGGGTTACTATAAGGGATCTATAAGGGGCCCTATTCTACCCTAAACCCTAAACCCCAAATCCTAAACCCCTAAACCCCTAAACCCTAAGGAGACCTGCCTTTAAAGGGAACCTCTACCCTAAACCCTAAACCCCCCATAATAACCCGCGTAGTACTCCTTTTAAAGGGAACCTCTAGAGGAGCCCTATTCTAATTATTAAGGCTAGACCAGGAGATCCTGGTTCGGTGCTTGGGTTTTTTAGGGGCCGTGCTTAATGCAGGGGCCCTTAATAATTAGAATAGGGGTTCCTTTTAAAAGGGGTCCTATAAGGGTTATTACTATAAGGGATCTATAGGAGGGTTCTATTATATAGGGGCCTTAATAATTGGTGTATATTCTACTATAAATAATGATGAGGACCCCCCCCAAAATAGTATAGGTAGTTATTAACGCAGGGTTGCTGAGGCTTTGTGGGGCATATGGGAGTTTCCGAAAATAGGGGGACCCTTATTTCGCACCCTAAATAGTAGGATCCTTTTTATAAGAACCCCAAAATAAGGTACCCCCAATTTTCGGAAACTCCCATATGCGCTTGCAGGAAGATTCAGCATGGGAAACGTGAACACAGGGCTCATACAAATGCCCCATGAAACCTGAAGCAATTCAACAGACACAACGCCCCGTAGCACTATCATGGGAACAAGAGAGCAAGAAGAAGAAGGCACATCATGATCCAAATCTCGTAATCCTACATATTGAGCACTAGAACCCAAACGTCCTCAACTCATTTAGAACTACCGAACGTTGAGAAGCCCAGCTAACCTGCACAATTCATGCAGACACTTGATAACTACATCCCTCTTGTTGGGACCCTAGTGAATAATACTCTATTACCTAGCGTCATACAAGCATTTAGGGCAATAACCTCGTAGATGCAGTTCCCGGAGCCAAGTTATCTTGGGTTTGAGTGGCGAGGGCTGGGGGTTGCCCACCTGGGGATCCAACCTCCTACTGCTGTTTTTTGCAGTTGTACCGGTTACAGAATTCAGGGGCCATGACTTACTTTCTATTTTGTAGGGTTTGGGGCTACACTTATGGTCTCCCTGGTAGTTCCTTTCGGGGCTAATTACCTTATAGGATCCTAAACTTTAAGATGCTAGATCTGCGAAACCAAGAAGAGAACTACAATGGAGACTCGGTACACAGCCTGAAGTTCAAGCCCTTCGTCACAATTTCCAAGTGCTAGTCCCCAAAGCCGCGAGACGTCTAAGGGGGCGTTGATGTAGTTTTCCAGGAGGTCGTCAATGATGGACATCCGGAGTAGCTTCTGCCTGCACCAGCCCTAAAAAACACCAAGCTGACGCTTATAGTCTCGCCAGTAGCCCGGAGCTTTCAGATTTAGTGCCGGAGCTACGGCCAGTGGTCTGAATCACCGAAGCTCTTAACACAAACGCTTGACAACAACACCCAGCTGCCTGTACCACGTTTGCCCCTCACCAACATCTCGAAACGTGCAAATAGTAACTACTAGTCGTCGTCGGAGGCATTTTGCACCAACGGGCAGATTGATGGCATGTTCTTTTCAAGTCTGATATGCCCCAATCTACGTTTCTTGTAGGAAAAGTCTCTGCGGGACTTTGGTTCTGTCCCCGTGCCATCGCAAAACGTTCGCGATTACATTGCTTTACATCCTGAAACAGCTTCATATACACCAGATTACGAAGACCTTTAGATCAAAGCTCATTTAGGTAGAATACACTCAGCTAATTATATCAGGTGTATGACCGCTTGTCAATACTCGTGAAAATGTAAGTCGAAACATTAAACCAACAATGAACCCCCTACATGCAGTCGAAAGGCAGCTGTGTGCCCATGAACAGGACCTGAGTGACGGTATCAGGACTTCGGGGCTTGGGGTTTGAGGGTACTATTCGGAGGAGGCACAGGTACCTTAACCAACTTCCATGATCCGTTTAAGGTTTAAGTAAGCCCTACACTGTAGACATTAAGCTCCGGAACCTAAACCCTAAGCCCTAAACTTTATACCCTAAGCTGAAGCTGTCAACTCCAAACGGCAAACCTGAAACTCTAGACTGATTGGGGCTGTAGGACAAGCTCACGGAGCTTCCTATACCCTCGGCGATTTGGGGTTTAGGGGTTAGGGGTTTAGGGGTTTAGGGTTGAGAGGCTTAGGAGTTCGGGGTTTAGGGGTTTAGGGTGTAGGGGTTTGGGGGCTAAGGGGTTAAGGGGTTTAGGGTTAGGGGGTTAGGGTTTAGGGCTTAGGGTCAGCTCCAAGATAGGGGCCTTCACAATACAGATAGGGTGCCTTTAAGGGCATTCCGTCAAGATTTAAAGCACTTCGCGGCCTTACTGGTTAGAATACGGCTTTGGGATATACTATATCACAGTTCCAGTAGAACCTGAAGGGATATTGCTACTAATTATTGCAGCTTAAACCCTAAACCCTAAACCTCCCAAACCCTGAGGCCCCACCGGGACTCCAAAATCCCTTCAGGAGGGAATGGGCTTTAGATCACGCCGTAAGCACGGAATGAAGGAACCTTCTTTAATAAAGCAGACCCTAAAGCTTGAACAATTCTGTAATCTAAGGCATATCCTTAACTGCGAGGTTTTGGAGGGTGGGAATCCTAAAGCCTGCGACCACTAATTAATTAAGGTATACCTGGTAAACATGCTACCCACAAGGACCAACATGCAGGACTTTGGGGATAGAGGCAAGTCCGTCACCTCAAACCCGAAAGAGACGCTTTGAAGCACTCCAAACTATGAAAGCCTTGAAGATCACGCGGTTGTTTATTGACCTTGCCCTGAAGATTTGTTCGTTAGATCGCGAATCCAGTAGCTTTACACCGGAATGCTGTAAGGTTTCATATTTACGAAAGCCCATCACCTAGAAAGTCCCCCAACGCATCCAAAACCCTAATCGGCCAAATGCTACTTGGACCCCAGCTACCTCTACGACTGTCTCTAGGAAATCCAGGAAAATGCTAAGGCTTAAAAATCCCAAAACAAAGGATACTAGTTTTGTTGGAAACGCTATGAACAAGGCATAAACCCTAAACCCTAAAGCCCTAAACCCTAAACCCCTAAACCCCTAAACCCCAAACCCCTAACCCCCAAATCCTATAAAACCCTAGCCCGAGGGCTCCACCTACCTAAAGAATAGGTTACTAACCATGTGTTATGTACCCCGGTGACATACCATTTAGGTATCTAGCCCAAAGGGCAGAGAAGGTCTCTCTTCTTCGGGACAACCTAAACCCTAAAGCCTAAACCTTGAATCCTAAAGCGGAAACCCATAAAACCCAAGAAGAAGGTATCTTCTTAGACGCCCCCAACTACCCTCTACTATACCCTAATACCCACTATCAAGGACCATAAGGGCTCCATTAAAGGGCCATTCCTGTAGATCCCTGATAGAAACCTGTAGATCCCTTTAAAGGAACCCTAGAGATCCCTCTAATATAGATCCCTTTAAGGGAGCCCCTATAGATCACTGTAAAGGAACCCAAAGATCCCCGGCTCTTCGGTTCCAAAGTGCCAAAGGGTACATTGCGACGAGCTGGGCCACCGCCAAATGATCCAAAAAGGCAGGACCTGGCCCAGCGACCCCTAAACCCTAAACCCTGGTTAGGCTGGGCTTTGGTTAAAAGGGTTCCTTAAAGAGGGATCTATAAGGAAACCCTAAACCCTAAACCCTGGCTAGGCTGGGGTTTGGTTGAAAGGGTTCCTTAAAGAGGGATCTATAAGGGGTTCCGACAAAAGGGGATCCAGAAGGGGTTCCTTTAAGGGTATCTATAAGGTTCCTTAAAAGGATCTATAAGGGCCCTGGCCCAGAGACTCCAAAACTATCCAACACCCCTTAGTTAAGGAATATACCTTAAATCCCAAAGGGTCCAAGTAACCATATAGTATATACTTTAGGGTACTAAGTACCTACTATAATGGCACTTGGACCCTTTGGGAATCATATTGGGGATCCTACTATAACTTAAGGTAGATTCCTTAATTAAGGGATTTTGGCAGGCCATGGCTGGGCTAGGGTTTGGTAGAGTTTAGGGTAGGGCCTATAGAGTTTAGGGTTCCTTTCAAGGGATCCATAAGCGTTCTTTTAAAGGGACCTATAAGGATTTAGGGTTTGGGTTTGGGGGTTTGGGGGTTTAGGGATTCGCGCTTCTGTCTAGGCTCTTGCTTGGACTTAGTGGTTAAGGTTTTAAGTACCTTAATTGGGGTTAAATGCAATTACCATATCTACAACACGAAGTCCCATGATCCTTTAAGTCTGCTAGAGGTTTTGGATCTGGAGCTGCAGGGCTGTAGGGTCGTTGCCGTTCAGGGTCTACCTTAACCTGCCAAAACCTACATTTTTTGTGGGGTCCCTATAATTTCCTTATTAGGGCTTATAATAAGAACCTACAAAAAGAAGGGTTTGGTAGTTTAAGGTAGGTTTCATGAGCTTAGGGTTCCGTGGGTGTGCAGGTGAGCCCGGGGTCCTTGTTCTGGCCGCCTCAAAACACCCAGCAATCACACCCCCCAACATGAGATCCCACACCAGTGCTGAGTACACTGGACCCTGAGCCCTAAACCCTAAACCGAAAACCCTGAAACCTTAACCCTAAACCCTAGAAACCTACAGTCCACGGGTAGTTCTGTAAATTGCGGTCCCGCTCCCCCAACGCACACGGCCATCCTTCTGAGAATCCGTACTGAGACTCCATAATCTCTGCAGTACTTTACTGATGTTACTAACACTTCGCGATAACAGCGATTCCGAGTTGGACCGTAATTTAGAGCAGCCCCTGTTGAGCTAGTATAGTCCGAATTTCCAAACTGCAACAGACTTTCTAGACGGGTGAGTCAGTCTTTGCCGAACTGCCACATGCTAGTTCTTCTGTGTCGGGTCTCCATAGAGTCTGCGCTTCGAACCGGATTGAAGCCCCACCAAACACGTCAACGGACGGTCTTAGCAGCTTGCGGTATGGATGTAGGTGCCTCAACACCCTTAACTCTAAAACATCTCTAAATCCCACACCCTGTGTATGGATATGTATATGTATATGTATATGTATATATATATATATATAGCAGAAGGGCGTTCAAGTCAAGACGTGTAGGGTTCAGGGTTCCAGCAGGGTCAGCCAGCCTTCTGGCAAGAAGAACCGCAAGATGTTGAGCGGAAAGCACAGGCACAGCAACCACTTCACCACCTTCCTTGGAGGTCTTACAGAATTTTGTATGAAGGGTCCAAATCTTCGACTAGCACTTACTTCTGTTTAAAAGGACCTGCTGTTTGATAGCTTTCGGGCATGCTATGTTATGCACTTGCTGGGTAAATGGACGCAAAAAACTACGAGGCTTTACGAAGTGGGAAAATGTTGGCTTCTATTTCTAACTGAAATCCATTGAAATGCTAAATCCTAGCAACTAGTTTAGGGTTCAGGGATTAGGCCCATGTATAGCTCCGGTAGGTAGGTCCTCTTAGCCTTTCTGTGAGATATCTCGCATAGCCTGTGCGGAGTTGGGTGGCTGCAACCCTTGTGTTCGAGCGCCGTGTCCGCAGGTGTTGCACTTAGAACCCCTTGAAATTAAAATCAACCTTGGTAGGAACCCTAAGCAAAATCAAAAAGTTAAGGTCCTAAGGTACTAGCTCAAAACAGAAATTGTTCACATCTGCAGAGGCACACATGCGTAAACCCGACCAAGAAGGCCGAGCCGTCAACACTGTCACAAAATTGACATGGGTTTTGGAGGCTTAGGCGGCTCTTAACCACGAGGCTTTCTGCTCGTTCAATCAAAATCAAAGCGCTGTGCTGCGGATGCCGAGCATGCATGTGTCGTCTGACATACCGGGGCTTGACTTGCCACTGGTGACATTCTACTTGGAAGTTCATGGGTAGTTATACGTGGGGTTATAAGTAAGGTAACTAGACTTATAACCCATGTTAGAGGACTTATAACTCCACTTATAACTAGCCATGAACCTCCAAGTAGGCAATGATGATGCTTATTCCTGCCTGGAGTAAGACCAGCTCCCTCCACGTGCACTTTTTGGCAAAGTCAGTATAGGTGGCTGCTCCACCAACGCGTCGTTCAATGTAGGGAGTATATCATGCTTCATGTCGCTGACCTGTAGTGCTCTGAGGACTTTGCAACTTTGGGAGTTTATGTGATAGTAGAATGCAAACCTGGAAAACCCATCGACATCGACCCCCTACCTCTTTAAAGAACCCATAACAGGGACTGTGGAGCCCTCCACCCTAGGCTGCTTAGCTGTTATGGCTCAGGGCCTGTAGGGTTAACCTTAACCCCGATGAACCCACGCTTATAAAGACATATACAAGGATTTCATAGCAAGGAGCCCCCAAAAGGGGTTCAGGGTTTCGGCTTCCCAGACGGTCCATGGATACTCCTATTATGGAATTAGGTCCCAAAACCCATAATGGATGGTCTTTTGGTACCTAATTCCATAATGGTAGTGTAAAGGGACCCTCTGGGTGTCGGGTCTTGCGAGCAGATGAAGCCGAGGGACGAATACCGACGGATCGTTCGTTTGGAACCTGGCAGACCCATGCCTCGGCATTTCTTCTGTTGTTCTTTGGCTTTGAGTCTCTCTCTCGCTATATATATATATACATATTTAAAGGCATCTCTATATATATATATATATATATTTATTTATTTATTTATATTTATATATTTAAAGGCAGGCATATGATAAGAGTTACTTGTATTAGCGGCCCTGCGTATTAGTTGAGTCGTTCTGTGTTTGGGAACCCTTGTTGTCTGATGGAACTTTCAGCTGACAAACTGAAGATCGCAAGGTCCAGTCCAAGTGTTGCTTGGCTTAGGGTGTAGGGTTTGCAATTGACCCGGGATTTGTTTGAGTTCGAATCCATGGGGTAGTATAGAGATGAGGCCACCAGTGCTTGAGAGTTTCGGGGGGAGATGGGGTGTGCCATAGCATTCCTCCTATCCTAAACCCAAGCACGGGAATGTTGGTTACTTTGGATCCTTGAGGGTAAGGTTTTGCCCCTTGAGAGATTTTCATAAGGATTCTAGCATTCAGGCCTTGAAAATAAGGTGTTGTCATCAGGGGTAAACATTGAACCCTAAGCCCCACAAAAAAACACCCCGTATAATCGCTTTGTAAACCCTGATTCTCCTTTTTGGGAGGATGGTGCGCTTACTCCTCCACTACCCTGCTCCAAGAGATGTTCGAGATCTCCTTGCGCTTCCATAATCATCAGTGAAGTCGGCCGAGCTGCCGAACGTCTAGCCCCCCCGGCTGGGGCACCAACGAGACCGTTTTGTGCATCCTGCCACGGAATTCGAGGAGCCGGACCAGAGCTGGCCATCCCTTCCACGCACTACCAGGGGTTTAGGGTCTAGAATTCAAGGGTTTAGGGTTTAGGACAACCGGTCATATCGTGACTACAAACAGCCGACGCCGCACTGCAAGGATGTGCAAACTTGTGTTGCATTTATGGACTGTGCAGACATTTGGGGTGGGTTTCTATACTTTCATTGAGCTGAGAGGCTGCATACGCTTGGCATGGGGATGAGCGACCTTCTTCGGAAACAACTACCCTAGAAACTAAAAGCAGAAGCACTAATACCCCTGGTAATACCCTTAGAATGCCCGTTTTGTCACCTTTGTATATAGTATCTTGTAGCAGAACAAAAGGTAACCCTAGGCCTCATATCAACCCGTAAATAACGGCCCTGCTGAGAAGGGCAGCATTTGCAGAGCCTGGCAATGCATCTTGCGAGGGAAGCCCGAAACTAAAACTCGAAATTTTGAAGAGTTTAGGGACCTAAACCCTGAAGCCGTAGTTCCACGCCTTCTCTGTAAAACTGCCATTCCCAAATAGCCCTTTATGCATAAAGTTTCCCAGACTAGAGTATCATACAGCAACCTACATTTAGTAATCTGCGGGTTCAGGGTTTAGGGATTAGGATCCAGGGTCTGCACTCCAGGGTCATGTGGGCCCAAACCAACATCAAGCCCTTAGAGCCTACGGATGCCAGTCCAATGTCCCCCGCACATACCCTGAGTGATGCGCCGACGGCTGCCGCAAAGAGCACGAAAAAGCGGTGGAACACGACGGAGTCTGGCGTTCGGGATTTGGGTCTAGGGTTTAGGGTCTAGGTCTGGGGTTTAGGGGGTCTAGGGCTTTTAGGGGTTTAGGGGTTCAGGGTTTAGGGGTCTAGGGTTTAAGGTTGGGAGCTTGAGAGGCTTCAAAGGGCGTTATTACAGGAGCCTTCTGACCTTAGAATAGGGTTTCGGGGTTGATTCTAGCAGAAGGGACCAAAAGGCCAATTGTATGAATTACTAAACCTCCAGCTGACCGTTAAACCAAGGGTATAATGCTATAGCCATGAAAAACAAAATCTTCGACTAAAACCAAAACCCCCTTAGGGTCTGAGAGTTTTTGCAGAGTCGGATCAAGAGTTCGAAAGACAAATTGAAAGCCTTCGTCTTGGCTTTGGTCTTACCGCATTCCCGTTAAGGAACTAGGTCTGGGGGTCTAGGGGATCTAGGCTTTGGGGTTCGGGGTTAGGTGAGGTGAGCTACGATAATCACAGGGAGCAATAACAGGCTTTCCTCAGTTATGGTCCAGTTATGGTAACGTAAACTGAGTTCCTTAACCCTAAACACTTATAGCCTTACAGCACCCTCGTGGAACCCTAACTTATGGAAGCTTGTAGTAACCTCCTTCACAAGAACTCGTATCCTTTGAAAGGAATCGTTCAAGGAACCCCAAGAACCCCGCCGATAAGGTCGACAGTGTGGGGATAGGAAGGCCGGCAAAGGCCAAAGGATCCGAGAGAAGCTAAGGGTTTGTCGATGCTCCCCAGTAATCTAAGAACCAAAAAATGGCTCCCTTTGTGGTATTGGGCAGTTGTTTTAAGGAACCTAAGACCACAAAAAGGGAACAAGGGCTCACTTTGACACCTAGCAGTAGGAAGCAGAAGTCTGCACAAGAAGGGCCAGAAAGGCCTGAATCCAGCCCAAACTCTGAAAACAGCTCGAAACCACTCCTGGAATACCGCTCTTATTCAGCACCAAGCTGTTTGTGGGCATACCACCCCCTTAAGTGACGAGCAGATTCCTCAGTGAGGCCGACTTCCTGATGTCCGGTGACCAGTGTCGACCAAACCGTGGTGAACCAGACCTGGAGTCTGGCCTCAGGGCTAGCGACCCGCCTGTTGTAGACAAAGCGCCGCACTTGCTGTAGCTTCTTGGTGGCCTCCGCGACTCGATGCCTTGGGGTGAGCATTTCAAAATTTCCGTAGGAACTGATTATGCCTAGGTACTTAATTCGGGCACGACTGGTGGCGACCCAGTCGCCAGTGTTTTTGCAGCACCCCCTCCGAGTCCGGCAACCAGCATGTGTCTGGGAAGACAAGACATGCCTCTGCCCTATGCCCTAAACCAAGAAACTCTAGACCCCAAACCCTAAACCTCAAACCCTAAACCCTAAACTCTAAACCCTAATCCCTAAACCCCAAACCTCAGACCCCAAACCCTAGACCCGTGTTGGTGTCGGTGTTGGTGCTGGAGTTGGTGTTGGTGTTGGTGTTGGTGATGATGTTGTTGTTGTTGTTGCTAATGTAATCCTTGCTGTTGTTGTTGATGTTGTTCTTTGTTGTTCTTGTTATTGTTGTTGTTGTTATTGTTATTGTTATTGTTCTTGTTCTGGTTGTTGGTGCTGTTGCTGTTGGTGTTGTTGTTGGTCTTGGTGCTGGTGCTGGTGTTGGTGTGCATGTTGGTGTTGGTGTTGTTGCTAATGTATTCCTTGTTGTTGTGGTTGTTGTTGTTGTTGTTGTTGATGTTTTGTTTTCGTGTTTGTTGTTGTTGTTGATGGTGCTGTTGCTGCAATCGTTTTTGTCGTTGCCGTTGTCGTTGATGTGGTTGTGGTTGTTGTTGTTGTGGTTGTTGTTGTGGTGGTGGTGACATTGTTCTTGTTGTTGTTGTTAATGGTGCTGTTGCTGTTGTTGTTGCTCTTCCGTGACATTTCCATAGGTTTGCAGAAGATAAACATATGTTACCTGTTACCTTGGTTATTACTCGGGAAAATCCGATTTTCCTGACATTTTCGCATTTTGGACGGATTTCGTGTTGCTGTTGATGTTGTTGTTGCTGCTGATGTTGTTGTTGTTGTTATTATTGTTGCTGTTGTCGTTGTAGTTGTAGTTGTAGTTGTAGTTGCAGTAGTAGTCGTAGTAGTGGTAGTAGTTGTTGCTGATTTTGTTGCTATTGTTGCTGTTCGTGCTGGTGTTGTTGTTGTTGTTGTCGTTGTTCTTCTTGTTGTTCTTGTTATTGTTGTTGTTGGTGGTGTGGTTGTTATTGTTATTGGTGTTGTTGTTGGTGTTGGTGTTGGTGCTGGTGTTGGCGTTGGTGTTCGTGTTGTGTTGGTGTTGTTGTTGTTTTCTGTTGTTGTTGATGGTGCTGTTGCTGCTGTCGTTGTTGTCGGTGGTTGTTGTTGTTTTTTTGTGTTGTTGTTGTTGTTGATGGTGCTAGTGCTGCTGTCGTTGTTGTTGTTGTCGTTGTCGTTGTTGTGGTGGTGGTTGTTGTTGTGGATGTTGTTGCTGTGGTGGTGGTGGTGGTGGCGACCTTGTGCTTGTTGCTGTTGTAGTAGTTGTAGTTGTTGTTGTTAATGGTGCCGTTGTTGTTGTTGCGCTCCCGTGTCATTTCCTTAGGTTTTCTGAAGATAAGCATATGTTACCTGCTACCTTGGTTATTACTCGGGAAAATCCGATTCTCTGACATTTTCGCATTTTGGACAGATTTCGTGTTGTTGTTGATGTTGTTGTTGCTGCTGGTGTTGTTGTTATTATTGTTATTATTGTTGTGGTTGTCGTTGTCGTTGTCGTTGTAGTTGTAGTAGTAGTAGTATGAGTAGTAGTAGTAGTAGTTGTTGTTGTTGTTGATGTTGTTGTTGTTGTTGGTGCTGGTGTTGGTGCTGGTGTTGTTGTTGGTGCTGGTGTTGGTGCTGGTGTTGTTGTTGGTGCTGTTGTTGTTGTTGTTGCTGCTGTTGTTGTTGTTGTTGTTGTTTTTGTTGTTGTGGTTGTTCTTGTTATTGTTGTTCTTGTTGTTGTTCTTGTTCTTGTTGATGTTGTTGTTGTTGGTGGTGTTGTGGGTGTTGTTAGTGTTGTTGTTGTTGGTGGTGCTGGTGTTGGTGTTCGTGTTGTGTAGGTGCTGTTGCTAATGTAAATCTTGTTGTTGCTGTTGTTGTTGATGGTGCTGTTGCTGCTGTCGTTGTTGTCGTTGTCGTTGTCGTTGTTGTGGCTGTTGTTGTTGTGGTTGTTGTTGTGGTGGTGGTGACCCTGTTCTTCTTGTTGTTGTTGTTATTGGTGCTGTTGTTGTTGTTGTTTTTGCTGTTGGTAGTGTCGTTGTTGTTGCTGCTGTTGCTGTTGTTGTTGTCGTTGTTGTCGTTGCTGTTGTCATAGTGGTGGTTTTCGGTTGTTGATCTTGCTGTTGTTGTCGTTGTCGTTGTGGTTGCATGCCTTCGGTCGTTATTTGTTATTGGTGTTGCTACTGCTCTTGGTGTTCATGTTGTTGTTGCCTCCCTTTCTTCCTTCGATCCTCCTTCCTTGCTTCCTTGCTTCCTTGCTTCCTTTCCTTCCTTCCTTCCTTCCTTCCTTCCTCCTTCCTTGTTTCCTTTCTTTCTTCCCTCCTTCCTTCCTTCCTCCTTCCTTGTTTCCTTTCTTTCTTCCCTCCTTCCTTCCTTCCTTCCTGCTTCCTTGCTTCCTTGCTTCCTTGCTTCCTTCCTCCTTGCTTGTTTCCTTGCTTTCTTCCTTCCTTCCTTCCTGCGTTTCGCTCGCTTCAAGAAAAAGAAGGGAATAAAGGTTTTCTTAGGGAAACCTAAGGAAATGGCACGGAATCCATCCAAAATGTAAGGAACGTGCTGTTTTCCTAGGAAAAACAAACGTACCCAAAAAAACAAAAATACCCCCCCCCCCCAAAANCCAAAAAAAAAAAAAACCCCCCCCCCCCCAAAAAAAAAAAAAAAAAAAAATACCCCCAAAAATAGGCCCTCCTAACCCTAGACCCTAAACCTTAATCCCTAAACCAAAAACCCCAATCCCTACTTAGACCCCCAACTACCCTCTAGTGTACCCTAAATATCCACTTAAGGACCATAGAATCTCCATTAAAGCACCATTAAAATTCCTGGCTAAGACCCTCGAGCAAGGCCTGCATCGGCTTCGTGCTGGGCATACCTGCACTCAGCATCCGCTGCTCTTCAACCGGGGCGGCGGGGTTTCGGGGATTAGGGTTATTGAGGTTTAGTTGTTTAGGGGTTTAGGGGTTTAGGGTTTAGGGGTTTAAGGGTTTAGGGGTGTAGGCAAGCAGTCACTGCGGACGATCCGGGCGAGATGCACGCAAGGATCTCAGGGTTTAGGGGTTTAGGGGTTTAGAGTTTAGGGCATTAGGCTTTAGGGTGTAGGGTTAAGGGGGATGCGGCTTAGGGTTACGGAGCTTCGCAAGGGGTCTTAGGGGTTTAGGGTTTAGGGGTAAAGGGTGCAGGGTGTAGAATTACGGGGGGTTGCGTTCAGGGTTGCGGAGTTTAGGGTTAAGGGTTTAGGGATTAGGGTATAGGTCATGTGATCGCAGTCTGCCGGTCACCTGTCTCCAAAAACAACCAACAGATGGGCTTCCTTTGTGGCTAGGATCTCCTTTCAAGCATGTATACTCTGCATTCTGCATGGTCTCCCGTGTGAAAGGACCGTGCGAACAACCCCTCAAGCCTTAGCTGCAAAACCCTATCCCCTAAACCCCTAAACCCTAAGCCCTAAGCCCCTAAACACTAAACCCCTAAACCCTATCTCCCTCAGCAGTGCCATCGACGAGTCCTATGTCTTTGCGCTCACTGGAAAGGCAGGATCTCTGCTTGGAGGATCATGGGACTTCGTGAGGTTCCTTAAGGGTCCTTCCTCAAACAGGGTTTAGGGCCTACTTGGATGATCATAGGACTTAGTAAGTAAGGTTATAAGTACCTTAATTTAATTGCAGTTAGAGATAGCTGGCCCTGGCCGCTACTTGCCGGCCCCTAAGACCCCTACAGAACCCTTAAAGTAGCCCTTTCGGGTCCTTGTTAAGGAACCCGACTTCCGAACTCCCATGAAAAGGCCAATGGAACCCGGGGCACATTCACCTCAGCCAGGTGCAAGTTTAGGGTACGGGCTTGGGGTTTCCTTTGTTTTCTGAGGGGGGGGGGGGGGGGGGNGGGGGGGGGTGGGTGTTTGGGGTTTAGAGTTTAGGGTGTTTCGGGGGTTTAAGGCTGAAGGATTTTGGTCTTCAGGGCCTCGGGTCTTTCTCGAAGGAGCCTAGGTTTGTACAAAGCCTCAAAGCACCTAAGCATTGTCTAGGCACAGGGTTGTAGGACGTAGTACCTGGGGTTGTGAAAAGGGTAACCATTATGATTGATCCTCGGACCGAGGTCTAGTCCGGCAGGTGTTTGCCCCAGTAGCAGCCAGCAAATTTATCCAGACATAATGCCATACAGGCCCTCACCAAAAAATCGGCACGCCAGGATGCGTCTCCGGCGCGGAGACGCATGCTGCACATTTTTTCAATTGCAGACATAATTCCGCAGAGGCCGGCCGTTTCTGCTCCCTATTCTGCAGAAGAGGAGAGGTGTGACCTCGACACTGCTGCGCCCGCTTGAAGCAGGGCAGGCTCCAGGGTGGCATGCAGCATCTTGGCGATTTCCTTGCGGGGTTTAGCGTTTAGGGTTTAGGGTTTTAGGGTTTAGGGTTCATACTCCGGCCAAAATAGCAATCCAACGCCTCAGCCAGCAACAGTAAGGTGCTTATATCCTTACTTACTAAGTCCCATGATCTTGGAGTATAGACCAACAACTGCCCTCTGAAAAACCACTAGAATCGGAAACCGTGGATGGTAGTGTGGGAGTTGGGGGGCGGAGGGGGGTGCGATCCTGGTAAACTCTCACCCTCAAGCCCACAATGCGAACATGGGCACCAAACCTCGAACTGCAGCAGTTCTGATAGCGCGCGGAAAACCAGGTAACAACGCACTAAACGATAAGAGTATGAAACACCGAACTTCGAACGGAATAACACCGCCCACCTAACCCACCAACAAGTTGTGATTGTATGTGTATGGGCATGTGTGCATGTATACATACATATATAATATATGTAACTATGTATGCATGTATGTAATGTCTATATATATATATATATATACGTTGATGGGTTGTTTTGTGTATAAATACAGATATGCATAAATACACGACATTGTGTTGTGCATATAATCTGAGAAGAATGGCTGAACCTAGAGAATATGTCGAACAATCCTGACCGCCAAACCACATAACTGGACATTCTAAGATCCCAAACGAAAGCACTCCAGAATCCCAAGTTCTTTTTTGTGAGAGATACACCTTAAAATGTAAAACTCTGAGCCCTCACGCAGGTATGACGTCCTCGTAAGCCCGAAGACAAAACATAGTAGCCATGCAAGACAAGACGATGGTACCCTAAAATCCGCAAACAAATCTGTACAATGCTTCCCCGTTAGAATACCAACAGCATTACTCCCCACAGCCAACCCCGAACTGTAGATCCGCACTTTTGAAGAAATGCATGTATACATAGGGTTTAGGGTTTATAAGAGTTATAAGGGTTCAGGGTTTCGGGTTCTTAGATGCATACATGAATGAGTCGGTCTATATGTTTCATTACATACCTGTCTGTCTGTTTGTGTGCTGCCATTGTTTATTTGCTCTACTCTAGTAACACTTTTTCACCGGATAGTAAACGCATACAGTGAACCCCAGAAAGTTGGAACATGGATTTAGGACGATTAGTGCTGGGATCTCCTATACTTTACCTTAAGGGCATGAGGATAATGATGTTCCAACTTTCTGGCTTCTACTGTAGTTCCCCGGCCTCAGCTCATGTCCCTTGTTTCTGGAGGAAGTGGTGTCTCGCACGGTGTGGTCTTCCTTCGGCTTGAAAAGTTCTACGAAGTTGGGGGATTTGGTGGCTGAACTCGGTCTTGCAACGTTTGTGAAGGTGTAAACGACGGATCGCAGCATAGAGCTTGACAGATTCAGGCTTTCCAGGTTAGGAAGTTTTAGGGTTTATGGGTTTCAGGCATAGAGCTGCATGACGGTTTGTGGGTTTGAGGATTTGGGCTCGAAGAAATTGTTCGTTCAGATTTAGCAGGCCGAAATACAACATTTCAGGTCTCCTGGCGCATTGAAGGCTTGCCGGGTGCATCTGTCTTGGGGTCTGAAACCATACAGGTCTAGTTCCTGCACGAGCCCTTCAGGTGTAGAGCTACCTTGACCCCAAATAATCTACCCTTCCAAATAACCTACCCTTTTCAACGACTTCTATAAGGCAAGCATACTATGGAAATGCAAAAAGGTAGGATCTGTAGGGTCCAGGTATGGGTTAGGGCTTACCCTCAACCCTAAATGGAAGGGCTTCGGCTTTGCATATGTCGACTGTCTGTTTAGGCATTAGCGGCCTTATGTGGATTGGGGGTTTACGGTTTAGGGTTAAAATTTAGGCCATACAACCCTGCACCCCAGGTACCTATAGACCCTCCAGCCCTAAATGGGAGTTCCCGAAAATACGGGACCCAACACAGTACCCTAAACAGGAGGATCCTTACTATAAGGACCCCAAAATAAGGTTCCCCCAATTTTCGGAAACTCCCAAATCAGTCAAGTAAGTTTAGACCTACAAGTTCGGACCTGCAACTCAAGAAGCCTCACGCCATAAATCCAGCACGCCTAGAAGACACCAACTCCAATGGTCCAACCTTATAACACCTTCCAGTCTCCAAAAACCGAATCACTATAATCCTAAACCCTGAACCCAACGTAAACCTTACTACTAAAAGCCTAACCCGAAAGCCAGTGTGAGCAAAACTGCTGTAAGCCTCTCACCATTAAACCTACAGGGCGACTGCAGCTCCTCCGCCAGAACCCGCGCCATCTTGTCAAAGGTAACAGCCATAAAGTCTTTGTCTGCGAAGTACGGAATGATGACATTGTCATTGAAGATGGACCTCGCAAAGATGTGTTATATGGTGAAGCATTAGGGTCTGAGTGCTCAGCTTTTGGCTTTAGGATCTTTAAGTTTAGGAATAAAGGTATGTGAGTTTCGTGATTATGGTCGGACCGTTCAGTGTTTAGTTCCAATTCTGGAACCAAACAGAACCAAGACCCTAAACGACTTCGCGCTTGTCGTTTGAGCTCTGCCTGGAGGACCATCGGACTTCGCAAGTACGTGCCTTGATTGGGTTTTGAGTACGCATGAGTATAGACAACTTATTCATGACTCTACAAAGTAGGCCCCAAAGTAGTTCCTTTTTGGGTTCATATTTAGAATTCTTTAAGGTAATCCCAAAAAGGAACTATTTTGGGGCCTATGGGTAGGTCCTGTAGGTCCCATGAACCTGAAATATGTACGTGTCGTTTGCTTACCTAGAAACCGAAGTCCGCTAAACCCCTTAGGGTTTAGGCTTTACGGTTGAGGATTTCGGGCTTGGGGTTCAGGATTCGAGTTTAGAGCTCGACCAGAAGAGGACAACACTGCCTCATAGGCTATAGATATCCTTGTCAAAGCCGAAGCACTCCCTAGTTCATGGTTGGGATAGGATTAAAAATTTACATTTTTATTGCTTATTGGCTTTAAGTACCCATAAAAATGTAGAAATGTTACCCAACTATGACAAAGCTCCCTCTCTCCAAAGAACACACAGCCGAACAGCATCGCATCTAACTTGAACCCCTAAAGGCCGAAAAGGCCAAACCCCTTAACCCTAAACCATAAGCCCTAAACCCTAAGCCTTAACCCTAAGCCCTAAACCCCTTAGCCCTAAGCCCTAAGCCTTAACCCTAAACCCTAAACCCTAAGCCCTAAGTCGCACTAAGCCCTAAACCCTAAGCCCAGCATGCCCTGAAGCCCTAAGAACCCGAGAAACACATAGTGGCGAGGCCCTGGAATCTAGAAGCAATCGAACAAATCGTAGAATGCCACAACAACGAAACAACACCAACAACGCTAAGGCCATAAAGCATTCCAAAACACACAGAAAATACGAATTCGCGAAGAACTAAACTCTAAAACCCCCCACACTAAACCCGAAATACGTGTACTGTCAGCCCTAATACCCTTGATTGAAGCCCTAAACCCCATACCCGTCAAACTTCAGACCCTGAGCTCGAAACCCTAAAGCCATCACCCCTAAGACCATGAACAAACCCTAAACCCTAAACTAGAAACAAGGAGCTTCAAGTCCTCCGGGCAGCGTGCGATGAGCTGATCGATGACTGGGCGACGGCATTGAGCTTTTCTGTTACGGTAGGTGTTACCTTTGATGGCAGTGCTGCAACTCCTTTTTGGGGGTTTCCGAAAATAGGGCGTCCCAATATAGTACCCTAAATGGTAGGATCCTTATACTATAAAGACCCCCAAATAAGGTACCCTTGATTTTCGGAAACTCCTATATAACTTGTTGTTATTGCTAGCAACCTGATTGCTATGACAATGCTACGAAGTCGAGTAGATACACAGAAGAAACTGTTGGACAATAGATGATGGGCTCTCTGGAAACCCGACTGTAAGGCTACATGCCTTGCGCTTTCACAAGAGTACATTTGCGGCGTCGCCGTTGCCCGGGCAGCCTTACCCGCTCACGTCGATAGATCGAAAAGGTGTTTGGCTCTAAAAGGTTACAGTGTCATAGTACTCGTAATAGGAATCTTTTCTTCATGCCCTGTTTGTCCAGGAAGACCACTGCTCGCAAAAATCCAGCTCATGCGATCCAGACAATTCCCCATGGCTCTACCTGTATAGGAACTCCCTTGAGACCGAAGTATATACTTATTTTTGTACATGGAGCCTTTGGGATCCCTGCCGTCATCATTCCCCATCACATGAACCCCAAACCCTACTACACACTCTGACCTTCTTGCACATATGCTGTGTGANCTCCTTCCCCCCCCCCCCGCTGTGGTGCATCTTCTGCTGCACAGCGTTTCTAACTTGTATGCTGTGCCGAAGCGTGCTGTGAAGGCAACACTCAGGACCATAATCACCCTACACCCAGCATCTTTGAACCTCAAGAATCAAACCCTATAAGCCATCAGCTGTCAGCCATGTTGTAAGAACAACTCGGAGGAAAGAAACTGAAAGAAGTGACAAACATGAAAAGCGCAGATAACAACCACTGTTCAATGGCGATATTCGGCATTCTGCCAGCGATAGCGTTAGTTCTATAGCTATACCTAATAGTAAAGTTGCAAGATCCAGAATAGTGGAAGTAACAATCACGCAAGCCCTACAGGCTCTGGAACCGTTTAAATTAACCTCTGATCCCTCAGTGAACTCAGCTATAAACCCTAAGCCCATAAACCCCGAACTCCAAACCCCAAACCCTAAACCCCAAACTCTAAACCCCTGAACCATCCTAAGCCCCTACCTCTGACATTGGTGCCGAAGTGCCCGGCTTGCCGTTCTGCTCGTCAGTTTCGCCCAGCAAGACGATGTTCTTGTGTAGCCCCCTGGGTTCGATGTGAGGTTTAAATGATCTTTGGCGAGGCTTGGGGCTGTTTAGGATTTAGGGTTGGGGTTTAGTGTCAGGGCTTCTTGGGGTCTATAGGGTTTGGGGTTTAGGGTTTCAGGCCTTGGGCTCATGGTTCTGGGGGTTTAGGCGGTTTGAGGTCAATGGGCCAAAAAATCTCACAAGCTTTGAAGGGAAAACTACGGGATTCCGAGGCTGCGGAATGATCGCTGGACTGACTGTTTCCTACTTGTCGGGTATCATGGGGAACTAATGGTTAACCTTTTTCAGAATATAAGGAATATATAGGGATTATACTACCCCAAAAAGGTTAAAGGTTACCTACTCTACTTCTAGGGTTTGCTATGGGAACTGTCGTTCCTCATACGACTGATGGCTGTCGCCGATGCGCACAAAACACGAGGCCACAGTGGTATGCGTCTGGACTGTTCGACAGCCTTTGCGGGACCACGAGATCTATGTAGTGCTCAGCTTTCATCTGCCATCTGTGGTTTGTGTAGCTATCCCCAAATCTAGTCAAAGGGCAAAAGGAGGCACCCTTAATGGGGACCCTACACTATAATGGGCAATATAATGGGTAAAAAATAGCTATATTAAGGTCCTGTTCTCCTTGGATCTAGGTACTTTGGACCCTTGGGAAATCTAGGGGGCCAGCAGCCTTCAATTCAACTACACATGCTTATGGCCATACCTAGAGGCTCATACCCTACCCCTTTTTTAGGATACCTAGTTTTATGGTTAGGGTCTGCTATCTTAAAAAGTAGGCGCCCTAAAAAAGGGTAGGGTATGAGCCTCTAGGTAGGGTCATTTAGAAGCCTGGATAATTATCCCATAGGGTCCCTTTACACTACAATTAAGTCCCCAAAACCATCATGGGGATGGTCTTTTGGGACCTTCCATAATGGTAGTGTATATGGACCCTCTGGGTATCAATCATAACTACCACTTGCGGTTCCTGAATAACCTGCCCGATAGCTGTACACCCCAAACCCGGTTCCAACTATAACACACCTAATATATGGGTGGTTGTCAGAATTATGGTCCCTTTTTTGGGTACTCTAAATAATAGGTGCCGTACTATATTAGGGACCCAAAAAGGGACCATAATTTTGACAACCACCTACATAGTAAACCCTGACAGCAACCCTTGTGGTAACCCTTATGGCAGCCCTTTGCAGGAAACTCTCAGGGGGGAACCCTGATCTGGGTTACTGAGGTCCCCTACATTACCTAGAGGCTCATACCCTACGCCTTTTTTAAGATACCTAGTTTTATGGTTAGTGTCTGCTGTCTTAAACAATCGCGCCCAAAAAAGGGGTAGGGTATGAGCCTCTAGGTAAGGTCCTTACACCCTACACCCCAAAACCCCAAATCCTTTATCGAACCATTCCAGGAACGCCCTTACAAGGAACCCTCTTCTAGTGCTTCAGGCCCGTACTATAGCGGCCTTAATAATTAGAATAGGGTCTGGGGGTATGATCTACTATAACTGTAGCAAAGTGCACCTAAAATAGTATAGGTAAGTCTTAAGGCCCCTATATTATGTAGGTATATTCTACTATACTTATAATAAGGAACCTGCTAAATAGTATAGGTAATTATCCCTATAGCAGTATACTAGAATTAGAATAGAGGAACCACGAAAAATAGCTGTATTCCCTAAAACCCTAAACCCCTGCACCCCTAAACTTAAACCATAAACCCCTAAACCTTATATACACCCCAAGCCCTATCTCAGCCGAGTGGACAGCGCGATGCGCATGTCTCGCTGCCAGTGGGGCGAGTCTGTGGAGCCCTGGATGGAGGAAGAAAGGCTTCCCTGGAAGCCTTTAGGGTTTAGGGTTTGGGGGTTTAGGGGTTTAGGGGTTCAGGGTTTAGTGGAGGAAGAAAGGGTTCCTTCTCCCAGGACGAACCATTGGCCCCTTAATGGAGCTCTTGTGGGCCTTGATAGTGGGTACTTGGGCTGTACTAGAAGGTAGTTGGGGGGTCTAAGTCGGGTTTAGGGTTTAGCGGTTTAGGTTTAGGGTTTAGGGTTCAGGGCTTTGGGGTTTAGGGGTTTAGGGGTCTTGGGTTCAGGGTTTAGGTGGGTATAGGGTTTAGGGTTGAGGGTTAAGGTTCCTTCTCGGGTTCCTTTATGGGTTCAAAGTTCAAGGTTTGAGGTTTATCAAGCCTGTAGGCTTGCTTTAAGGGGTTGGTTTTAGGGGCTGCTTTAAGGAATCTATACGGGCCATGTTTAGGTTTCTTTTACTTACAGGATCACGGGACTTAGTACTTCTGTCTATAAGTGGGGTAACCATACTTAGAATTACTTATACCTCCATTTAACTAAGGTACTTATAACCCTACTTACTAACTCCTATGATCCTCCAAGCAAGCGCTTGAAGGGATTAGGATCTAGGGTCCTGGGTTCCTACTAAGCTTCCATCTGGGGTTCCTGGAAGGGTTCAAGGATAAGGGCCTGCGGTTAGGGTGTTTCAGGCTCCGAGTTTTTCGATATACCGTAAACCCTATAAACCCCTTATATAACCCTAAACCCTATATATTCCCTTTTCGGGACCCAAAACCCTCGTTGCAGGCTTTGTGTTGCAGGCTTTGTGTTTTCGGATTAAAGATCAAGTTGTGGGATGAGGGTTTAAGGATCAGGGCTCCTTTGGCGCTTCAATTCGGTGTTCTGTCATGGAACCTATAGTCTACCAGAGTTCTATGAACAGGGTTTAGGATGAAGAAAGAAACGACATTGGTTTGCCACCTTCAAGATTTAGGGTTCCATTTGGGGTTCAGGGCTTAGGGCTTTACGGTGGGGCGGGGGGGTTGTAAGATCTCAGTTGGGTTGAACTAAGGGCTTGGGGATCTGTAGGATTTCAATAAGGTGTTGCCCAAGAACCCTTATACCCTGGGGATCTAAGGACTCATAAAGGCTTTTGGGCCCAAAGACCATAGTATATAAGGCTTTTGGGCTATTTTGATCCCCAGGGATAGGAGTAGTCCTCCAAACTAAGGCCCCTTGTTTCGCCAGAAACATATCACGGCACCCTTGGAACAAGAACCCTAAAAGGAACCCTGATAAGAATTGATGAGAACTAATATAGGGGCATTAATCATAGGAAATCGGGTTTCGGGTATATTATACTATAATTCGAACAAGGAACCCCGAAGCCAGTATTGGTAATTATTCAAGCCCCGATATTAACCGTTACCTTAGACTGCCATAGCCAACATTTTTGTAGGTTCTTACTGTGAACCCTATTGATAAAGAACTTCTTGGGACCCGACAGAAAGGTATAGGATTTGGTAGGTTAAGAAAGAGCAGGAGCCTTAATCTGGTGTTTTGGGGGATATTATACTATAGACATAATAAGGAACCATCAGAATAGTATTGGTAATTATTTAGGCCCCTATATTAGAGCAATCCTCCAGCCCTGCCCCAGGCCCCATGCAAAAGCACAGACCTCAGACTCTAAACAGTTCCTGCTCAAGCCCAAGCCACGACCCTGCAACGCGGCAAGCCCACAGTGAGCTTCATATGCCGTAATATTGTGATTAAATTTAATGAAAACCGAAGGAATACGTTTACCAGTTGTTCCAGTAACTACACCCTAAACTCGAAGCTATACCCCTAAACCCTCAACTCCTGCAGTTCTTTTTCGGGCATAGCGATAGATATTGCTAGGGTTTAGGGTCTAAGGCTTCAAATGCCGAAATGCCGGGAAGAGTACGATTGAACTTGCTCAGCACTACCATGAACCCTCGTGTGAAGTTTAGGCAAAACAACAAATTAAGTCCGATGACTCAGAACCTCAATACAGGCACAGAGAAATGGAGTACGATTGAGCTCGCTCAGTGCTACCATGAACGTTAACCTTCGAACTGGACCTTAGCCTAAGGGCAACTAGGAGAACTTAGAAGCTCAATGCAGGTATTGAGTAGTCGAATGGTTTTCTGTTCATATAACATCAAAGACAGCCGCATTTAGGAATGTCCTTCCCTAAAGTTCATTAACATGAGCTCTGCAAGTTGTGAAAATTCTTTGACCCAATTAAGGCGCTCTTCTTTTTTCATCGGCCAGCCTAAGACATTCACATAACATCCCTGTAACACCCATGCACCCCTGTAGCAAACCCTGTTTCAACCCCAACTTTGAAACCTCCCCCATCTGGGCCCTAACCCCGCAACCCTAAACCCTAGAAAGCCTGGGTCAGGAAGGAGACCACATTCCTGGAGAAGGAAATGCCACGTGTACAGCCAGAAGCCTGAAACAGGAGACGTCAGAGCTGTGAGGATCGTTTTGGCTTTTCCTCTACGGCTCAAAATAGCCCAAAACCCGCATATAGTATGGTCTGGAGGCCCGAAAGCCTTAAACTGTGAGTCCTTAGAGCCTTAGAGCCACTTAACCCCAAATAAGCCTTGGACAAGTCCCCCAAAAAAGCAGGTGTTAAATGGTCCAGGTTTGTCTTGAAGGTCTAAACATGCCTCGCGAGACTTCAATGCAGTTTTGCACTGGCCCCTAAAGCCTGTTATTAAGGCCTGGGCCTTACGTAAATCATAATAGTAGCTCCCCTATAGCTTAAGGGATATTCCTTCATGAAGGGACATTAAGCCCACTTGGTTTGTGTGTCAAAAAATCCCAGGTGCCTACATGGACGTCAAGGTCCGACAGGGGCTCCGGAAGAGTTTTTTCACTGTACGAATTCCATCAGTATGGAGGTTTGAATGGCTTAACCCTACACCCTAAACATCCCTAAACCCTGAACCTAAACCCTAAAGCCTTTGAGCCCTACTTAGACCCCCCAACTACCCTCTAATGTACCCTAAATACCCACTATTAAGGACCGTAAGGGCTCCATTACAGGGCCATTGGGGGGTCCTGGTAAGCCCTGAAATCTTTGATTAGCAGCAGCCGGGCGAGGCTTTTCTGGCTGGGGCCCTTGGCAGGAAGTGAATTCCCAATGGTCCTCCGTCAAGCAAAGCCTGTAGAACATCCCAAACTCAACCGTGCACAGTAAACCCCCAAAGTCCGAGACACCAACTAGAACTCGACCTGTTGTTCTTTAAGAGGTTAAAGGAACCTCGAGAACCCTTATAGCACGCTTCTGGAGCCCGATACGTACTCTGTGAAACTCGACATCCCGCATGCCAGAAAGCATAAACACCCATTAACAGCGATGGGGCCTTGCAGAATCCCTAACCTGTCAAAAACGGACCTTGAGAACAATGCCAATGCTGCCAAGACAACGGTAGAATCCTGATCTTTGTCGAACCACACTTGCGTGTTGATGAACCGTTCCGGGAGGGCCTGCATGCTTTGGGGGTTCTGGTGCTTTTGAGTTGAAAGGTTTTTCCTCGAACATACGCTAAATACCCACTATTAAGGACAATTAGTGCTCCATTCAAGGGCCATTGGGGGGGTCCTGGTTTGGGGGGTGTTAGGTGGGGTTAGGCTTGAGCGCTCCAGGGATGTCTACAAGGGCGTGTAAGGGCTCCGTACCCCTTTTGTACAAGTTTCGGCCTGTGAGTTTAGGATTCAAGGCTTACCCATAGGCCCCAAAGTAGTTCCTTTTTGGGAGTACCTTATAGAATTCTAAATATGAACCCCAAAAAGGAACTACTTTGGGGCCTATGGGTAGGGACTGAATAACTCGTGCTATTGTACAAATAAGGAAACAATACCTGTTAATTACTTCTCATCCCACTTAAGGTGCTCATAACCGTGCTTACTGAGTCCCATGATCCTTCAAGCGGGCTTAGGAGCTTCATGGCTTGTGGCTTGGGTTTCAAGGTTGCGAGCTTCGGGTTTCAGGAGGTAAAAAGGCACGCCAGTATGACTTAGGTACGTTTATACGTATAATTATGCGGAACCCATTTTTGGAACCCTACCTCAAAGGAACTCTTAAAGGGGAACCCTGATATAGAGCCAAAAACCCTCAAAGGAACCCGTAAAGGGAACCCTTTTATAGAACCCTATTATAGACCCCACCCTTAACGGGAACCCTTTTATAGAACCCTGTTATAGAACCCTATAGAACACGGGAACGCCTGCTTTAGCACCACTAAAATCCTAAACCCTAACCCCTAAACCCCTAAACCCCCTAAAACCCCTAAACCTCAATGTTTGAAGTACTGTACGGAAAGCCTGCTTCAGCACTTGCGCTGCCTGGGAGCCAGCTTCCTCGAGAGCTGCAGTTCTCAGAGACCCCAAAACCCCCTAGCTAATTCAGAAATATTATACATTTAAGGGCACCTGAAAGGGATCCATAAGGGCTCTACAAGGGTTCCTTAAAGGGATATCTATAAGGGTTCTACAAAAAAATAAGGAAAATACCTTAATTCATACTAGGGCTCTTATTGCAACTTAAGGGATATAACCTTAAATCTTTTAGTGTTCCCATTGTAGTGTAAGGGATATTCCTCAATATAGGGGCCTTAAAATCTCTGGGTCGGGGTATTGATTTTCAATTCTCATGTTCCACTATGGGGTCTGACAGTGGACCTCTTAGTGAAGGGTCCTGTGCGGGTGGCGGGTTTGTTGGGTTTTTGTCAGCATGATTGACGGCCTCTTCAGGGCTTACCGCTCAGGGTGTCTTGGTGCGGGTTTGGGGTGCGGGGTTAGGTGTTGGGTACTAGGTTTTAGGGTTCGGGGTCTGGGTGCTTGCTTGTTCCGTTCCAGTCGGAGGGTTTCGGGTTTGTAGGGTTTACATGTATCCGATTGTATGTGCGATTCCTGGTAATGTAGACATTGTCTGAAGGTTACGCGGATTCTTGCAGATGCTGACATACTGTCACGCCACATAGATACCTGTCTTCATCATACATGCCCTCGGTAAACAAGCACTGAATCCGAAGCTCCAGAAAAGGAACATCAAAACCCAACACCCCAAGGCATGAACCAGTCTGCGTGTGAACGATCGTGGTTGCACAAATGAACGCTGTTCTTACCAACAGGTCGCGCCACTACAGCTTTTGTACTTGGGACATGTCTATACTACTGGTGCTTCTATACATGCAGACGATGCAAACGACGAAGAAGATTTCAAGAAATAAGCACACGAAACTCCAACAAATACCGTCAGAGTGGGTGCTGGTCGGTGTGGTCATCACTGCAAGAGGAAGAGGAGAAAGGGTAGGAAAAATGGTAGTAGCGGAACAGCAGCAGCAGTAGCAGTAGTAGCGTCGTACTACTCGGGCAGCCGTAGTGGTAAATATAGTAATGACTGTCACCGCAAAACCAGCATCAGCAACTGCCGTTGTAGCTGCGAGCAGCAGTAGTACACCACCACCATCACAACAACCACAGCAGCTCAACCTTAGCCCGATCACAGAGATGAGGGCTTGTCCTGCTCAACAGTCTTTGTACGACAGACATGCTCGCCATCATCGATACCGTCAGCTTACAAACCTCGTCAGTGGCATCATGAACGCCAGTATGTTATCATCAGCCTCATAACGAAGGTCGTCGTCATCATCATTATCATCGTCATCATTGCGACCATCATTGTTATCATCAGCTTCGTCATCACCACAAGCATACTCACGATCATCACCAACCAGAAACTGCGCAATAGTAACCACATCTTCAACGTCATCATGATCGTTGTGTTCGTCATCCTCATGTTTCTACCAGGCAGGCGTTTAACCAATGCGAGGCTGTGTCCTGGTAGTGCAGGTAGAAGTCCCACTCGCAGTCCTCGAAGTTGACAAACCTTTCGGATGCAGAGCAGTGCTGGAGTCTACCTAAACCCCCAAAGGTCTGTGAACAACTGGCCCAGAACCGATAAAAGGCTACAGGCCTACCTACTTTCGAGGTCCAGGTCGTGATTTCAGGGATTCAAGGCTGGTGGGTCTAAACTCATCATTCAGCTTTCGACAGCGCTCGCCCCCACATGTGCATGCCGGTGCATGATCAGCTCTAAACCCTAAACCCAAAGTTCTAAACGCTAAACCAAAAGTCCTCTACCCTATAAACCAATAGCTCCACAACCCAAGCTCTAAGCCGCAAGTTTTGGATCCTAGATCCTGTGTTGTTGGGAACGGCTCTATGTTTTGCAGTATGCAGTGACCTGAGGGTTTAGGGCTTACAGTCTTATGTTTAGGGTTTAATTTAACTACCGAAAAGGGGTTCGGTTTTAGGTTTCTCAGTAAACGGCTGTAGGTTTTTGCTGAGTCTGTATGTGTGGGAAAGGTTGAGTCGTCCCACACTGGCATGCAGGAGGTGTTACGGTGTTCTAAGCTATGGTGTTTTTGACACGTGTCTGTGTGACAAAGCAGACCCCATTGTATTCGTATAAGGAATCCAAAGAGGCCAGAAAATCAAACGAACCATATGCCCTGAATCAGTTTTCGGTTGCATGGTGTACGGCTCAATGTGTTTGGTTTAGCCCGGAAGCTTACATGTGCTTCCTATATACACATCAGTATGCGTGTGCATATGTAGATGCACAGTGTTTTATGTCTTATTATGTGTTTATCTTACCTTTGGTTAGCAGGGAATGGAGGAATGGGGTACAATCATAGCTACTAATACTACCATTCTTCCATTCCCTACTAACCAAAGGTAGGTTATGTGTTTACACATGCGTATATACTACGCACATTTCTCTGGAATGAATGTACATCTAAACCCTAAACCCTTGAACTTGGAATCCTCTTGGATAGTAGGGATCTATAGTAAATGATATGGTTTCCGTACTATGGTAACTTAAATTAAAGCCTAAATGCTAAGTACCAGGGGGACAGGGGTGCATGGTTTTGGGGGGTTTAGTGTCGATACAGAAGCGTTTGGAGCTTCAGTAGGGCCCCAAAAAAGCACATAAGCAAAAATAAGGATAGGGATATCCCATATAAACCCCCTTATGTGCTTTCTGGGTCCCTAATTCAGGGCTCAAATGGGTTCAAGGCCAGCTACGGCGTTTTTATGTAGGGTTAATGATTAGAACAGGCTGTTGGCTGTATAGTATGCTCATAGCAAGGAACCCCTAGGAACCATATTGGTTTTTATTTCGGCTTCTATACCTATAGTGATGGGTTTAAGAAGCGAACTGCTTGAGGCTTTGGCCTGCTGAATCAGAGAACTTCGGAGAAGGGAACCTGACATAGACGCTGAACAATCCAAAGGGTGTTATGTATAAGCAACCCTGACTGAGGCATCCCGAGTTGTAGGCTACAAGCCCCTTTGACCCCAAGTTAAAACCAATGTGGTAGCCAGATCAGTATCCCTTTGATGCATACTTGCAATAAAGATGATCGAAAGGAATCCTTTCTCCCAGTAGGCACCACCAAAGGCTCCCTGAACCACGGGATCTTGGCGTGGGAGCTCGCATGCTGATGAGCCACCGCACATCGTCATCCTGGCAGTCGTTTAGCGCTTGCCTTACTTAAACCCTAAACTCTAAAGCCTGTAAGCCCCACTTTAGACCCCTACAAGCCCCAAGCCCTAGACACAGGGAGGGCCTACTGCAGGGCTTCCTATTGCCGGGGAGTGCAGTGATTGCTTAGACAGTAACCCACAACCCAATGCCACAACAGTAGCGTTTTCATAGTGCTGTTAGACTGCAAAGCTTCAAGAAATGGGAGCTTCCGAAAATTCAGGGTACCTTATTTAGGGGTCCTGATAATAAGGATCCTAGTATTAAGGGTACTATAAGGGTTCCTTTACAGGGCTCTATAAGGGTATAAGGGTATAGAGTTTCCGGAATTGAAAGGTTTCTCTAGAGTCTATGTCTGACACGCACTCGTGCTTAGGGTGTATGGTTCAGGCTTTACCAAAGCCCCTCAAAAGAAGCAACATCGGTGTTTTTGTTAACATACTGTTGGGGTCCAGGCAGGGTCTAAATGCTGGGCAAAGGTGGTGAAGTCCTACTTGCAACTCCACCTCTTCCAAGCCTGCGCATCCTTCCAGTCGGGCTTGCTTCTACGGTTGAGGGCTGAATACATGCATGTATCTACTTGACTATCTATCCCACATATATGTATACACACACACATGAGTTTGTATGTGAATGCAGGTATGTACACGCACGTACATATACATGTATGTATATATATATATATATACATACGCACAATATATAAAGTAGCTACTTCGAGGGGGCATACATAAGAAGGGACCATTAAATTCCTGGGCTTTGGTGCGTTTTTCTACGACGCGTCACAACAAAAAGAGCGATCGGACTCAGGGTTTAGGACCATTAATAGGGTTTAGGGCTTGGGGACGTTAAAGGCACCATACGAGGACCAGCTACACGAAGAAACTATCATTGATCATTCAAACGTCTATACCATAGCTAAAGAGTTCTCAGATGTTCTCAGGCGTAAAATAACATGGGACCATTTGAGCCCTTAAACAAAGAACTGTAGATCTCCAGTAAGGAACGTCTAAAGCCTAGAGGACCCTAAATCCTAGGCCCTAAACCCTTCCTAAACCCTCAAAAGTAAGTAAAATAATGGCCCAATACCTATAAAAGGCTATTATTCTACATACTTTTCGGGTCCAGGCTCTCCCCAACCCACGAAGCTTCGCATAGATCCCTTTAGTGGAACCCTGATAGGGCCCGTTACTATAACCCAATAGATCCGTTGAGGACCCGAAACGCAACGCCCCAGCCCCAGATCAGTATACTGACCCAACACCTATAAACGGCTGTTATTCTGCACACTCTTGGCGTCCTAGTAACTATATACTAACCCTAAACCCTAAACCCTAAACTCTAAACTCTAAACTGCCGAGAGCGCCGCTGACCATTTGCATGGGCGCTCGAGGCTTCGACCGAGGCCCCCGGCCGAGCGTCTCAACAAGACGGTAAGGGAGGGTAAAGCCTCCCGGTATGCGAGGACTGTAGTGACGCCGCCCCGCGAATGACTTCTTTGCCGTTAGGCAATAAAGAAGGGGGGTTTGGGGGGTGAACCCTAAACCCTAATTGAGAATAGTTTGGGTGGCTGGGGTGGGACTACATGCTGACGCAAGCGCGCGATTAGTGGGTGCGACCCTATATTCCTAAAGTAAAAGGCGCACCCACCGCGCGCACACTGTCTACACACCCTAAACCCTAAACTCTGTGGGCACGTGGGAGCCTTAGGCCTTTTCCTCCAGCCCGAGAGAGCTACTTGTCGGGCATGGGGAACCAAAGGTTAACCTTTCATAATATAAGGATTATATAAGGATTATATAGGGATTATATAGGGATTATATAAGGATTATCTAGGGATTATCTAGGGAATATATAGGGATTATATAGGGATTATATAGGGATTCTACTACCCCCAAAAAGTTAAAGGTTACCTACTCTACTACTAGGGAGAGCCTCATCCAGCGCCGATGTGCTTTTGTTCAGCGACTGGCAGGCAAGTTTAGGGTTTAGGGGTTTAGGGTTTAGGGTTTAGGGGTTTAGGGTTTAGGGGTTTAGGGTTTAGGGTTTAAGGGTTTTAGGGTTCTCAGCCAAGTGGGAGTTTCAACCAGTTAAGGGTGTCCGTAAGGGATCTATTGGGGTTCCTTTGCATGGGATTCACAAGGGTTCTAGGTTCAGGGGTTTACTTTAAGGACTATGGGACTTAGTAACTGGGAATACAAATAAGGTAACTGTCCTTGTAACTGTCTACAGTGATTGGTTGTTGATGACGTGCCTATGACCGTACTGATTGTCAGATGATCCTCCAGTCAGGGTTAGGGGTTTAGTGTGAAATGTTTAGGGCTGCAGGGGTTTAGGGTTTACGGCGTGAGGGCGTGGGGTTTTCAAACAATTATTGAAACCCCTCTGGTAAATCCATTTACTGAGTATCCAAGTATATTTGATTAGGCCTTATAAGGAACGTGATGAAACGCTACCAGGACCAACCAGAAAGCCTTTCATGGTTCTGCGCAATGAAACCTATAGAATGCTCTACCGCGACACAGATTCTGGAGTGCAGGTTTAAGGTCTAAGGTTTATTAGAGCGCGGGTTTGATGGGACTGGAACTTGGGTTTTGTAAGCTGATCTTCCGGGTAAGGTTTCTGGGTTCTCGTGGTCTATTTGGAGGTTCATGGGTAGTTATAAGTGGGGTTATAAGTCCCCTAATACGGGTTATAATCATTGTTACCTGACTTATAACCCCACTTATATAACTACCCCTGAACCTCCAAGTAGGGGCGTGGGGGTGGATCTGGGGCTTCGGGGTTGGGCCCATGTCCAAGATTGTTGCGAAGTTTGGCTTTATGAACCTCTTGTTCCTTAATCTCCCAAAGGCTCCAAAGTACCTGTATAGTAGAATGTAGGGTTTATGATTCGGGAAAGTATACCCCATACCAGTACCTAGGAGCGTTATACTCTAAACCCTTATAGAAACATTAAAGCAACCCTTACGGAACCCTTAAAGGAACCCCCAAAGGACTCTTTGGCAAGGACCCTTTGGGTCTGGCTATTTGAGACCCAACTTGGAACAAAAGTGTTTAGGGTTTAGGGTTTAGGGTTGGGCGAGCAACAGGTCCGCACGCAATGCTATGAAGCGAGAACCCCAAAGCCCACCGCGGTAGAATCATGGAATGCAAGTGCACATAGCTTTTAGGCTCCTTGATACCCAGAGTTTTCTCGATAGCCTTTAGGGTTTAAGGCTCAACGCTGTCCTCTCCCCATAACTACTACCGTTTGAAGGACATATACCAAAGAAATCATAATGGGGAAGCCTAAAGAAGTCGGGTTCTTCGGTCGGGTTCAAGTAAACCTTAGCGGAAGCCGCCCTGCCACGCCTGTGCGATCGGATTAATCTGCACATTTTGCAAAGATGGCCTGGATGGCTTCCAATGATTCACTTCGAGTTTGCGGGCTTACCTTGTGCAAGGGTCTATTGTCTGATAAATTCGACCGGGTAAAAGATCTTACACCTTTTGATGTCAACCCGTCGCTTCAAAGCACTCTTTCTTCGATTAGGGTCAACATCCGGGGAAGCCTGTTCCAAGCCGTAGTAACAGAGACGTGTTTCCTGTTTTTTTCAGTTCAGGGTCCCCATTTGGAGGAATATAAGACTTCGCACGTAAAGTTTTGAGGGCCACCAACGGGATTGTAAGTACTTGTAAGTATAGTTGCCATGCTTGTATCCCAAGCTAAGTCACTATGTCGCATGGGCCTTTAAGTAGTCCATATCTTCAGGCCCCCATATACAGTATCCCCTTACAGTGGCCCGTATGGAACCGCTAAAGAAGCCCTTCAATTAAACCTGCTTTGCATCAACAACATGGCCACAGATGGGGGGGGAGGTTCCGAAAATAGTGGACCCCAATAAAGTATCCTAAATGTAGGATCCTTATTATTTGTAATATGGACCCCAGAATGAGGTTGGCCCTAATTTTCGGAAACTCCCAGATGGACATCTTGTCAACACGTCTGTCCTCAACAACCAAAGTGATGCTAATATAGGGCCTTACACTTAAAAAATTAGACTAGGGCTTTGCCCATTATACTATAGTTATAATACGGAACCCCCAAAACAGTATAGGGTTATTTTTAGGCCCCTATATTATCTGTCAGGAATGTCAGTTGGTCGGAAGGAATCCGAACCAGCGTGCAAAGGAAAAGGAAGCTGCCAGCCTGTTCGACGGAATCTTTGACGACTTCAGTAATTCCCTCACCAACACGCGTCTGATGCACATCCAGCAGCGCATCGTGGTCGTCACAGAAAGTGTTCACGGCATAAAAAATGTCAATGTTCAAAGGCAGAGGTGCCGCTAAGCGGCCACAGTGGTCACTGCAAAGGCCCCCCTCTGATTTGGTAGAGCATACAAACCTGAGCCCCTGAAGCCCTGAACCCTAAGCCCAAGGAACGTCATTTTTGCTGCATAGACACTTGGTGCCCATCAAAGGAAGAGCATCGTTCTCTTTGGTCTCGACGGGAGGGTCCGTTGACTCCGTGTAGACGATGTCCTGGTTGAGGATTCTGACTCTCGGCTAGACAAAAAAATGCACTATGCATCCTTTAATAAAGAATGCATGATGCATAAGATGGGGTTATGGCATTCTACTGAACTGCTTACAGGGCGAGGCTTTTCGCGTGTTTGTGTACGTTTATGAAGCCTTGCACAGCTTCTCACGGTTTGTAGACGCACCTATGTTCCCTAGATTCAACGGCCACATGCGCCATTTCCAGCCAGTTACTGACATCACTTCATGTTTCCAGCCAGCTACTGACATCACTTATAGTTTGGAAGCTGGTGTCTACTTCTGAAGAGACGCTGTCGGCAGGCGCCGCCCATGAAATTGCAAGCCCTCTAACATTAAACCTTCAGCGACAACCGCCAACGTCGCAAAATGCACTTTGTGCCTTTGCTCCGGGCAGCAGCTTTTACGGGGAAACAACAGCACTAGCAGCTCACTAGGGGAAGTCACAGCAGTGGCAGCTCAGCTGGGGAAGCGGCGGCAGTCGCAGCTTAGTAGCAACACTTACGGTGCCGCCGCTGCTTTGCTGTTTCACCAACAGAACTTAACCAATGTCCTCTTCACTCAGTTGGCTCGCAGCGTTTTTGAGCCGCCGCAAGTGCTTCTGTGCACGCTTGATCTTTCTAGTTCTCATGAGCCGCGCCCTCTCTGCCACCAAGACGGCCGATCTTGATGCCACGCTCGGACGCTCACGCGCTTCAGGCTCCATGAGCACTCATGCAAAGAAAAACACACGTCTAGAGGCAAGTGGCCTCCTGTGCTGGCCTTTACACCCAAGGCCACTTGCGCCCTACCCGTAACCCCCAAACCTGCACAAACTGGTATGACCCATGAATCTCTCTTCTTCAACAACCGGGCCCCAAATAGTTCAAACTTTTTAAGATAGAGCTAACATATAAAGCCAAAAAGTTTAAAGTTCCCCCGTTCACTATGCAAGGAATCAGAAAGGTATAGCCCCAAGTGCAATTGCAGTGACAGGAGACCTAAAGTCTTCTCCCCACCCAGACAGCCCAATACCCCTTAATTAACGAATATAGCTTAAATCATAATATGAAGCACTATAAAAGTTAAGGTATATTCCTTAATTAAGGGGTATTGGGTTCTCTGGGCAAATCCCCAAGCCCCATACCCCATGCGTTTTCTTGTAAGGACGGCTGCTTGGGCTTGGATTTTTGACTCCTGGCCGGGTTGCTAGCATCCTTCAGTCTAGCAATATATGGGTGGTTGTCGAAAGGTCCCTTTTGGGGTCCTTATTATAACATTGTACCTATTATTTAGGGTACCCAAAAAGGGACCATAATTTTGACAACCACCCATATGGGGCTTAGGGTCTAAGATTTAGGGTTTAGGGTGGGGCATAGGGTCTACGGTTTAGGGTAACATTGGGACCTTGAGTATCCCTAAATCCCATAAGCCTTACGCCGGTAGACCCTGCAAGCCTCGACGACCCCAAAGCCCAGAGCCCAAAACCCAACCCACTTCCGCAAATCGTGACTGCGGTTCGGGAGGTAGGGTCTGGGAGGCTCAGAGTTTAGGATTTAAGGGGTTCAGGGGTTCAGGGTTTAGGGGTTTAGGGGCGGTTTAGGGTTTAGGGTTTAGGGTGGAGGGTTGAGGGGTTTAGGGTTTAGGGCTCAGAGTTAAGGTCTAGTTCAGGGTTTAGATTTAGTGTCTATTTCATGACCATTCCGTAACTCTGGTCTGCGACTTTGATGGTGACGGTGGTGGGACTCGCTGGGGACATGTAAAACGCTGTTGTTCGATGAACCAGCCATTACCCATATAATAGGCCCCAAAGTAGTTCCTTTTTGGGGGTTCATATTTAGAATTCTATAAGGTAATCCCCAAAAGGAACTACTTTGGGGCCTATGGGTGTTTATGTTGCCTACTTTTCTGGGTTTACGTGGTTCCTAAAAATGCTCACGCGACTTCGGCTTGAAATCGGCACCGGGAACGCAGCGCTCTACGAATCCCACGACCCTAGACCCAAACGGTGAACCTGAGCAACCCACGCATAGACTGGAAGTAACGGCCTCACATGTTAAAACAGCAGAAGTACCTCTCACGGCAAGAATTTTGGGTGCAGGCGCATTTAAAATCAAAACCAGACCTTCCAGCCCTATAAGGGAAGGGTCATGACAGACGCTGCGAGCTTAAAGCCATTAACTTCCAAATCAGTTCTCGGCGGTAAAGCTTGGGCACTACTCCCACTCAGCAACCAACCGTATACGATAAAGGAACTATTGTGGGCTTCATGTGTGTATATATCATCCAACTTGGGGGGGGGGGGGGGGGAGTACCCGCACTTTCCCCGGAGGCAGCAACACAACACACAAACACATAGTCACAAAACGTCCAAAGAATAGATAATCACCTAAGCAAACAAACGAAACGGTGAATAAACACAACAACTCTAACGGTCCATGTAATTACCCATATAGTACATACGTTGCCCCCCAACCCCGCAGTATCTGTAAGATAGGGGCCTCAATAATAAGAACAGGGTTGTGGGGCCCACTATAAAAAAGTTATAATAAGCACCCCCCCCTTAAATAGTATTGGTAATTATTTGGGCCCCTATAGTACAGGAAGCCTCCTGAGGCCTATTACTATATATGCTACAATACAGGTGCGTGGACCACAATATAACAACAAAGACTACGAACGTACACATTCAACAAGCAATTCCAGAAATATGAACAAACACCGGAGTAAGCAAACAAGCAGCAAAGCTTTGTGACTAGATGCTGAATACGCACATGGCAAAAAACGGTACATGTCTGTGACACTGAAGAAGAAGACATGCGGCATGTCAACGCGAAACATCGTATACACACAGCCACAAAGTCGTCATAGGTACATGGGGGTTTCCGAAAATAGGGGACCCTAATATAGTACCCTAAATAGTAGGATCCTTATTATAAGGACCCCCCCCCCAAAAAAAAAGTACCCCTATTTTCGAAAACTCCCACATGCCCTCTTGGAGCCCCACAGCCAAATTCCAAAGCCCCGAACCCCGAAATCCATAAAGCCCCAAACCCAGAACCCCTACAGTAGAAG
>BGNK01002319.1:14246-16746 GCA_003297005.1 Symbiodinium sp. clade A Y106 | reverse complement strand
CCTGCACCCTGAGCCCGAAACCCTGGTCCCTTCGTGCACCTAAAGCCCGATCTCTTGCACCAAAAAACACCTCAAAGCAATGCAGGGCGAGATAAAGTCTATATACAGCAATAGCGCTTAACTTCAGGACCGCTAAGCTCTAAACCACAATTCGAGGGTCAAAATTTCTGACATCACAAACTCCAACGACCTCGGATCGTCAACTATGGCACCCCAAAACAACTAAACCCACACAAAGTGCCGAAGACTCAGGAACCTGGCTGTCATTCCATCTACACCTTTAAACTCCTGTATATGTAAGCCTGTAAACGCCGAAACCCCACGCGAGGAGGGGCCCGACTGGTGGAGCAAATGGTCTCGGCCGAAAATCTCCTTTGCCGCCCCATCGACGACACTCCTGAAAACGCGATGTACGGGGGCCTGGTTCATTATCTACATACCCTAAGGGTCCATGAACCCAAATAGTATATACTTTGGCCTTGAAGCAGTCCCTATATAGGTAGTTTGGAGCCAAAGTATATACTGATTGGATACATGGACCCTTAGGGATAGCGCTCTGCATAAGCCTCTGTGCGGTTGAAGGGCCTTATTGGTTTGTTGTCTCTCGCGGGCTCTGTATGGGACAGGCAATGCCAATACAAGTGCCTCAGTATCTAGAGGAAAGCTTCTTTCAAAAAAGGGCTCTAGAAGGTCAGGGGTGTATAGCGATCTCGTGCATCGAACAGAACCCTATAAACCCCTATACCTTAAAGGCGTCATCGTGACCGTGCGGGCATGTTCGAAATGACTGTTCCGACCTCTTAATGTCCATATTCGCCCAAGTGGATCCGAGTTCTCAGCTCGTATGTACTGTTTGGGGTTTAGGGTTTAGGGTTTGCGGTTTAGGGTTTAGGGCTTAGGGTTTAGGGGCTTTGGATGGTTCTTGTTTTTTTGGGCTTGGGGTCCTGGTCTTACACGACTATAAGAACCTATTGTTTGCAGGGTTGCTGTGGAACATCTAGCAATACCTAGAGGGTCAGACCTACCCCTTTTGAGGTTACTTTAGGGCGGGATTTCGGGCCCAAGTAAACTTGGAGATTCATATGTATAAGTGGAGTTATAAGTCCCCTCATATGGGTCATAATTACAGATACCTTACGTATAATCGCACTTATAGCTACCCCTGAACCTCCAAGTATACTAGATGGGCACATGTAATCTTAGATGCGCCACGGGACTGGCTTTCTGTAATGGAAGTATGTTCCATTTCCCTAAGGGTCCAAGTGGTCCTGATTTATGGTTTTTGGTACCCAAAATAACCCCAAAGTCTTATAATAGAAAATTCTCAGAACCCTCAAAATTTAAACCCCAAACCTTAAACCTAAATCCTAAACCCTAAACCCTAAAAACTGCAAAGCCAAGCACCAGTTCAATATAGGAGCCTCAATCCCAAGAGGGTCCAGCTACACTACCATTATGGAATTAGGTCCCCAAAACCGTATTAGGGATGGTCCTTTGGCACCTAATTCCATATTGCTAGTATATATGGACCCTCTGGGATCATTTCTGTAGAAGGAAGCCTTTCACAAATGGAATCTGGTTTAAGAGGTCTTTTGCATTGTGGCATAATAAACAAATATAGCTATGCACAGGTCTTAAGAGCAACTACTCCGATCCTTTAACGCTAAACGCCTTTGATAACCACTGTAGCATAATTAACTATCATAGCTATTCCGAACCTTTGACCCAAAACGCCTTCTGTAAACACGAAGCCCCCAGCAACAGTCCAGAGACACCTTGACCCCACTCCCGGGGAGTTCTCCCCGTCTTCGCCGAGCCTGAGTCACAGTTTAGGGCGTTACCTTGAGGCTCCCAAGAGGGTCTAGGGGTTTTGGGGTTTTAGGCTTAGAGTTTATAGGGTTTAGAGTTCGGGGTAGTTTAGGGCTAAGGCTGTTAAGGGCTAGCTTAGGGCTCCTAAGATGGGTGTTGGTCTTTCTGGGGGAGGGCTTGGGCTTTGGGGGCAGGCTTTGGGATCTCACTACAGGCGGTCCAGGAGCTTTATAGGTTTAGGTCAGCGGCGCTGGAAGCCCAGAGACTGCAACGCCCCTCAGTTAAGGAATATACCTTACCTGATAATCGGAACCCCATATGATTTAAGTTATATTCCCGAGGTTCCCGTAAGGGTATAAAGGCTCTATAAGAGTACCATACGGGTTGAGGGTTTAGGGTTTGTGAGTCCATGTACCCTTGTCATCATATATACCTTGGCCTCAGAACATGCTATATGAGCACATGAACCCTTCGCGTGAGCTTTCGAGGGTGGCCAGAGACCCTGTGCTACTGCATAATATAGGGACACTAATGATTCGAACAGGGTTTTGGTGTAGACTACGCTGTAGTTGTATATACATATATACATATATACATATATACATATATACATATATACATATATACATATATACATATACACATATACACATATACACATATACACATATACACATATACACATATACAC